>JAOWAT010047012.1:0-11572 GCA_028571025.1 Longipedia americana | reverse complement strand
CGCCAAAAGGGCCAACTGGCAAATGTCACTATACAGAGTTTTTGGTTTTTTAACTTTATGCTCCTGCATTTCTAGAATATATCAAAGAAGTACTGTCATCAAGTTGACTGTTTGTAAACTTTGGGTTTAGAAACAATCTGTACAAACTCGAAAAACTTTGCCTCACACGCCGCCTCTCATTCTCTATATGCCTTTTCTCGTTCCCAGTTTATTTGAGTAACAGAGCTATGTACTTCCTGACCACTTCCGCACGCCCAGGATCTAAAGAGTTCACCTGCCTAGCGAGAAGGATATGCACTGGCAGCAGAGAATCTATTTTTTTATCATAGGCTTTTTCCCCTTCGTTATTCTGATTGTCTGCATGCAACTCCTCAACACACAACTATTGCTGCCTGCTATCGCTATTGTCAGCTTGTTCTTCCTGAATATTCTCCATGGCAATTAATAATTATTCCTAAAAGCACTCCCTTTGCTTTATCACGCAGTAAAACACTTTTTGTTCACAATACCGCTGTAACTCTTTTAAAACATCTTTAAAAAGCAATCTTTCCATTTTAATTTTCTTGAATAGACTGTGTTTCTCTCACATTATAACGTAAGTCTGCACAGATAAAAATTGGTGCTTCACCTTACTATGTTAATGCATAAATAATTATCAGAGATAAACACCATTCTCGTCCGTCATGTCCTCCATAGACTGGCCATCAAAGGTTCCCAACTTCTAAAGATAACGAATCACATAGTTTTTACAAGCCTTCGAAGACTACTTGAAGTAAAGCCACTCTGGAAACGAAGAGGAAGACGAATTTGTCCGCATCTAGTGGAATAAACTCCGAACACAAATCCACCACTCCCCCGCGGATATAGTCAAACATACCGAAGCCGTATAGAAAATCACCGACCAACCCACCTATGTCTTCAGTCGATCTGTGCGAGACAAAACTCTAGAAGTTCCCACCCCCACGGGAAGCCGTCTCAGAAGAAAAAAGTCATCGTAACAGCTAACGTTCGAATTAGACAAGAATAAATTACAAGAGTATGCACATGACACCTTGTTACTCATCAAAAAAAACAACAAAGAAATGCTTAAATTATGAAACAGGAAAAATACTCTATTGTGCATTCCTTTACATTAACATCTGAAAAATATTTTTCTTATTTTATGATGTGTATATGATTCATGTCTGGAACGTTTCTAGTTTTTATTTAATCGCTGGTTAATTCTGTAATTGGAAGAATAATATTCCATAAACTTTAGATTAACGTGTTCATCAATGTTTCGAGCAATACCTGTCAGCAATCGGATTTGCTTCGATAAAGATCTGAAAAGGACTTGGAAAATTCACTAATAAAAGCTAAAAAAATTAAGAGGATCAGTGGGGAAATAAAAGCCTCGATAGTTTGTGTTCTTAGATCAAAGACTAAAAAAAACAGCCCTCCAATAACAGAAAAATGCATAAATCGATCGTGAAAATGCCATCCTTCTCAAAAAAATGAAGTAAATTTCCACGAAAGGTATCACCTATTCTAACTCCAGGATGCAAAAACTCTTATTTAGCAGCGGGTCGAGAGTAAAACTTATCGAAAAAAAAAACTTTGAACGAGCCTTTCAGAAAGAAAGAACTGGTCAAAATCGTATAAGAAAACCAGGATATCATGAAAAGAATCCATGAAAAAAAAAGTGCCTATAACATTCGAAAAATGTAGAAAGACAGGAAATAGATATAGAAAAACATTAGTCTCATCTCATAGTTCCCCTATAAAGACTTCCCGACTCGCACCAGCCCCACCAACGTACACTTCTAGTCCAACATAGCTCTGGATGACCTCCGAAAACTTCAATCCCAAAACCTCCAAAAGTCAGGTCAAAACTCTCCCCATGTCCTATTCAGGAACCAAAAAAATCAACGACTCCTACTACGTCATCTCCTCCTACCTGAAATCGGAGTAATAATCTAAAAGTTAATTAAAGGAAGTTCCATATTGAAATTTAGAACCTCTAGAAAACCACAGAGAAGTATTGGATGGAGCTCGAATAAGAACAAGCCAGAAAACTACTCGCTGACTCCTATCAAAATTCTATCGAACTCCTTATATAGCACTTAGATATCGACACCGAAGAGCAGTCCTGCTTCCTAAAGTACCAAATAAAGTCTGCCCACTGATATGTGCTCTTTCTTTCGTCTAGGAAACTTTTACTTAGATGCAATACAATGGAATACAAATAAATAAAATAAACAGCATCTTCCCTTCAGTCACTGCTATTCCGCTTGAAAAATCCCCAAATTGTATTTGTGAACGAAGTAACACCCTCACCATCTTTGAAACCTGAGTTTCCCTCTATTGTGAGTTTTTATCCTGGTTTCAGCTGTACGACCGGAATTTTTTTCCCGTTTTCCATTTATATCACAGACCGACACTCGGTTCCCGGTTACCTAAACCTGCTTTTGGGTTTAAACACAGTTATGTCATTGCCCGGAAGCTTAATAGTTGTTTTTTCAATTTTCTACGACCTGATGTTGCCTGCTATAGCTTTTTTATATCTGATTTTTTAAAGTTCCTCCTTGTATCTCTTATTGAGGTCGTAAGTCCGTCTTTACTTCTTGTCTCGAAGCTGATTCTCATATTTCACGAGCTTGGATAAGGAAGACTACTTCATCTAGTTATGATTCACTCTGCTGACTTGCAAGCTTTTCTGCTTTAACTCTCTCAACTTTTTCGGAACTCGATTCAGCTCTGCCAATTTTTTAGTAAAAGTTGTCACGTTCTTCCGCCTTTAAATTCTGATGCTTCTGTGCTATCCTCGGTTCTGCTCGTTCTCAATTGTGTTTGAAGAGTGGTGCTAACGTTAGAATGCGTCAATGCCTTAGTATTTACAAAGCTTGAACTTTAGAATCCTTATTTCAATGTACGGAATGCTATAAAGGCCATTCATTTCACGGCATGTCATCGCAAGATTAATAAGATCTTTGGGATCCAGAAATTCTGTGACAATATATAGTACCTCGGTTTCTTACAGAAAGCGACGAAGCCATATGAACTTGTCAAGTTTGCGTGCAAACTAGTGATCAAAGAAGGTGGGCTGGCAGATCAACTCAGCCATAATTATTAATATACAAAAATCCTTGCGATAATGTTTAACTAATGAGTTGATATCAAAGAACTTTAAAGTGGTAATGAATACGTAATGATTCACTAAGGAACGGAAAAAATTACTCCCGAGGAAGCATCACATAGTGGGAATAGGGAATTCATTCGAACAATACACTTGTATAGATTCTAAAATAGACTGAATCAGGTTGTGAACATTTGAGAATAAAAGGGCGAACATTTTTCTACCTTAAAATAAGTTTAGAAAAAATCAGACAAATGAAATGATATAAAAATCTGGTAGTTCCATTGGAAATGATTTCTCTCAGCAACGATCGAAATAGGGAACATGGATAATTGTAGGTCGTATTTGAAAAAAAAAATTAATACTAAGTAGGCATTAAAGAGTGATAATAATGGTGCATATATAGTGATCCGTCAAACACAATCATCCCGCCAACAACAAACCCTGAACATCCCTCAGATACTCCTAAAACGTTATATCCTCAATAAACAGCTAGTCCACTTTGGACAAAAAGTCCTTAAGCAAACCATCCTTACATCTATGCGCTAGAGTACAAAAATATCTCTAATTATCAAATTTACTATTCAAACACTACACATTCAACTCCACCTCCGTTATCACCCGGTAAATCAACAACAAATACTATCTCACATCATACTGCATCGCATTCGACTAAACTTACAATATTTTTACATGCGGAGGAATATCCTTCTCAACTATACTACTCAAATACACATTCCTATCCGCGTCCAACAGTATGTTCTATAACCGCACCTCACCATAACTCTCACGAGTCCGATGCAACTATATCAACGCCCTCGCTGTCTTCACCAACAGTTCTATCTTATCTCTCACACTATGCATCGACACTGTCCCCACCATATCGCTCAACTTTCTGTACACTCTATCCGTAATAAAGGACAGTCTCCATCTATTCATACCCTTCTACACCATCGAGTATGCATATAATGGCTGAATGTGTGGACTTGAATTCAACTGCAGCCTGTTCGCGTAGTACAACTTCTTCTTCATTGCCATGTAATTTCCCTACAAACTACACACATGGACCCTGCATCCTATGTACGTCTCCTGCCTCAAAACCTCGTTCAGCTGGTCTTATGATAGATTCACCAAATTCACCTAAGAAACCTAGAACATTTATTATTCCGCTTCAGAGTTAGGGATTGATATCCTGCAATGCTACATTTCAGTGTGCTAGTCGTACGATGTGAAAGAGCCTTTCAGAGAAGAAACACTCATGGTTCTTTTATAAATGTTCATTGTTTAGTTTGAACGATTCCCGCTACTAAAAGTTGTCGATGCGCACGATACCTAGGAATTCAAAATACGCATTGTGTACTTCTCAACCTCGTCAATTTTAGATTTTTCGGCGATGAGGAAACAAAAGAAAGGATTCTACCGTTGCAATCGATCGAACTAGGGAGAAATCGACGTGATATTAAACTTATCTTTCAATTTGCGACAACAATTTTAAAAAGTTTCATAGTGTAGAAAGATGATGTAGGTTTTCGGGAACTACCTGCGTGCTTCCCTTGAAATGCGTATGTATATGTCTTTATGCAATGTAGTTCGCATTAGTCGAACCTCGTTGTCTTCTACTATCTTCTATAGTTATTTCTTAGCATTATTCATCACCTCCATATTGGGAGACTCACTCGCTCGCTGAAACCTAATTTCCACCCCCGAATTGTTCTTGTAAAACTTAATTTAATTATTTGTTAAGAAAGTATTCTCCTCGATTTTTTGGAACAGATGCTGGCTATGAAGCCATATCATCTGCACTGGACTCAGTTACACGCTCACCTTACGCCCTTTTTTATCGCTCTGCATATGATTTTAATATTTATATCAACTTCTTCTCAATAAATAAGCATTAACTAAAAAAACTCTAACTTAATACACTCGCAAAAATTATCACATTCCTGTCTTCAATCTCACTCACTCTTAAACTTCTTCTTAGGACCCTTATCATCACCGTTTCCCTGTCCCCTTCGCTTGATGAACTAAGTTTTTTGCGAGTAACTCCCTTGCTGCGCATGCTGCATTTTCCCGCCTGACGGTTTTCTGGTCTACTTCAGCCCCTCATTATTCTACAAATACTGAATCCTCTTCTAAATATACTCGCGAGCTTCCTCACCCATCTCCGCGTTCTATGCTTCACCTTCAATTACAAACATCGAATACCCAAAGCGTCGCACCGCACACACAGAGAACACTTCGCAGCTAGTGCTCTCGAAATTTTCCCTTTATTCTTAGAAGGAGTAGAGTTAACCAGCTGAGCTTGGTAAATAATCCCGTATTTAGGGGTATTGTGCTTCGTTTTAATCGCCTTGAAAAGAGCCTTCTCAGCACCCAATATTTGCACAGTCGAAGCTGGACACTTTGCTAAGTTTACCAGGGACCCAGCATGCGAAATTAACTTCGCCCCCACAAGTTCTCCAACCACTGCCGTCAAATTGGGAGCCAGAGCTTGCATCCTGTTTTTTAAATATTCAGACAGAGAAGCCCTGTAGTCTGTCAACTCCAAGATTTGGTCACAAAGCGCGAATATATGCTTCTCGTCAACGTCACTGATCTCCGTCCCCATCGAGATTTATGCTGCCTATTTAACATCCTGCTCCACATCCTCAGGAAGCAATCCGCTTAAATCAAGTCCTCCAGTTTTATCTCTCATACCAATCGCCCGAACAGTTTTCGTATAGACCAAATTATCCGTCACAATCTTAGCCATTTCGGGGAAATGCCATCCATACCACTCCTTGAGTCTCATAGTATAGTTATTGATTTCCTTATCCAGGTCATCCATTAAAGACACAGCTTGAATGATCATAACATCGACCTTCTCAGCCGAAAACTTCAACTTATACCGGGAAAGACCGTGTGCAACACCGAGAGTCATCATTTTCAGATCCTCCTCATTATCAACTTGTATTACATACATGTGTACAATCCAGGAGGTTAGCGATGTTGAACCTTATAATTCTCATCAACTATTACACTTGCTCATTCTGTTTACACGCAATGCCTAGTTACTATGCAAGAGCCTTCCCCAATTTTTTATCTGCGACTGCAAGGGTCGCTTCAACTTCCCTCTGAACGATATTTTTGTTGAGAAATTTGGACAGAGACTTCGGAATCTTCCCCTTCATCATTTTTGAGATGCATTTGAAGGCATCTGAGGTGCTTTTGAATTTTTGGAAATCCTCGAGAGTCAATCTACATTAAATCACGACTTATACAGTTTCTTTAAAGCATCCGCATCCTCCATATATTTCTGAAGATTCTACACTTTTTCTAGCTTCTTGGGCTTGTCACATCGAAATAGGGCAAAACCTGCCGGTGTCTCGAATAAGATCAACATTTCTATATTAAGGGAGAAATAATAATTTAATACAAAGAAATAAACTGTCAAAACAATATTTCATCCGAAAAAATTACTAAATCATTAAACCTTGAAAAGTCTCTGTCTCATTCCAATCACTCCCTAAAATCTAATCTTTAGAAACCTTCCGTGGATCTCTATCGTGGTATCATAAAGGACTAATTTCTAGACTTTTTAGGTTTAATCTCCGAAGGAATTTATAGGATATTAGACTGCCTGTTTTCCCTAGACTATTTTGATTAGAGTTTAAGATGATTCTAGTCATTTTAATCGATTAAGTCATCTATTTTCCAATCACTTCCTAGTTAATGATCAGACTATTTCCTCAACTGCATGCGAGAGACCTTCCTCACGGTCCTCAAACAATTCGCAATCTACTTCTAATAAAACAGAGTGCTTCTAATTTGCCGAATTTCTACATAAAACTAGTTATTACTCGGAAAGGTTCTACTTTTCCCATCCTCGACAAAATTCAAAATCATGCCAAAATCAGTGGGATTCTACATTATTCTCAGATAGTTAGAAAGAGACGGAACTGGCCATATCGTTATGTTTCCTACGTAAGACTGAGTAAAAATATTAAAAAATTTAGTTATCGCGCTCGGAAATATGAACGATATCTGGTTAGCTCTATGTTTGACCTCCAGCATCCAAAACTACTTTATCTGCTGACAAAGAATCAAAAATTTGATCACCAACGGATTTGCAGTGCTCTTAAACTCATCAGTATAATCCATGAAAGGAATTACCCTAAACTATAAGAAAATGCCTTACCAAGGATTGGTCTGTGACACTATAAAATTGTTCACATTGAAAAAGACCGACAATTTATCCATCGGAAGATCATTTCCAATGGACCCATCCAAAAACTTCCGATTCATCAGCGTGTAAGGCTTAAGATTACCCTCGTGATCTTTGCAGAAAAGATCCGTCGCACCGTATATAAATGGAATAGCACAACTGGCAGCACACGCACTCCATATCAAGACATTAGGAGCAGTCAAATAGTTCAACAGCCTATCCTCATCATGCTGACCACTTCCGGTAACAGTAATATTTAGAATCCACCCAAACTTATCAAAAGCCTCCTGAAAAGTAAACTCCCCAAAATTATCCCTGAGAAAATCCTGCAACACCCGAATATCCAAAAAGTACCCCTCCTTGACTACCCGCCTTAGCTTTCTCCACAATGACTGCTTCTTCTTATTAATAAAAGCTGTGAAGTTCATTTTGTTGCCGTCGAAAAAGTCATCCCTGGATCTCGTCGCTATGAAAGACGCTATCATACTGCCCGCACTACTGCCTGCTATTATCGACGGCATGCAATCTGCTTCCATTAGGATCTGAACCACCCCGATATGGTACATCCCCAGTATCGCACCCCCACTCAGTAAAAGTGCACTCCTTCCCAAGGCATGTCGAAGTTACCCAAAAAACTACAACTTTCTCGTCTGTGGAATATTGGAATTCATTATCGCCCTCAAACATCTTATAACTTCCTCCTGAAAATCTTCTATCAGTTTATGTGTGGAATTATAGGCATCTTTATACAGAAGCTGACTGGTAATATTACCTATGTTGCGATAACTGTGCGATCGCAGAATAGCTATCAACTTATAAACCTATTTCTTCTGTCGAGCTGCAGCCAGCTCATTCAAAAGTTCCTGAATATAAACGAAGTCATAATAAGGCGAATAGACTTTGTTTAAATGTGCTTGAACCTGCGGAAGCTAGTCGTGTTACTGGGCGATACGCTTCCATTAGTCGTAATTACGCACTTTTTGCAACTTTCTGTCAATCTCGGCTATCCGTTTTTTGAAAATCAAGTGCTAACGAACTGAATCAGAGTAATATTCCACGATCTACTTCAGCACTATCACCTACTCGTAGATCTATGTGGAGATTGTGTTATAGAGATAGGAAAACATTTCAATCATTTTTTGCTATCTAATAACCAACTTAGTTATTATTATAAAAGTGCAATAAGGGAGCGATGGGCTAAGTTCGTGGAATTTCGAATCGAATAAATTATCACTCGAGCTCTAGCTTCGATTTGACCTCACCTAATCAATCATTTGATTTTTCATTTGCCAATTTCTTTTCGTCTTTCTATCCGTTCATTTTGAAATTGGGCAACAACTTTTCTCGGAAATACTTTTGCACGATCTCCGGAGCTAGTTTACTGACCTATTTAGCAGACAGTAAATCAGGTATTTCTCTTTTCCCGTTTTTTATAAAATCTACATCAAAATGCATTTTGTCTTTGACTTTGCGATGGAAGTTTATTCTTATTATTGAGACAACATCTGGTTTGTCCTAGGAGTTCCTACTGACTTTATCGCTATTTCCTTTTTCTTTGTTTCGATAAATCCTCTAAATTTTTTTGGTTTTTGGGAGCTCGCGCCTACTGGGTGACTACGACCCACTAGAAGACTCAGACGAATCAGCAGACTGATCTTTCTCATCTTCTGAATCATCCTAACTCCGATCGCTTTCGCTTTTCCGCCTCATTTTGACAAGCTTTCTCGTTCTGATATTCTGTTCCGATGACCGTTCACTATTCCTATCGAACTTTTCATTTTTCTTCTTTAGCTACTCCTAAAAGTTGTCAACAAGGTCCTGAACAGTTACCAAATGTTCGATAGGCTCCCAAGTAAGGTCCTACGGTCGATCCCAACCTTCCCACTTCACTTTGTATTGAACCTTCCCCTTGACCATTCTCTGAATAAGCCTTACGATGTTACCTTTTTGAGGATCTTCTCCACGATATAGAAATTCTAGTCCATTAAAAATATATATAATTTTTTATTTCAGCAATGCCCTCCCTCCTTTTTTCTCTCATTTTCATCATTAAAAAAGCCGCTCATTTACTTTATTTATAAAAATAACCTTAGCAGTTATTAATTACTTCTCCACTATTATTGACCAGAAAATCAGTCAACAATGTTCAAGTACGAAAAAAATGCTCAAAATACACAAAACACCCCTCTTATCAACTGTCAACCCACAAACCGATTCATCACATCCACAATGAACGGCAATCCTAAATTAATCAATACCAAAAATATTACCAAGTATTTGTTGGCATGTCGCTCTCCTCTTTTGATCCCTCGTTAATAACATCTTTAACAATACTCTCAGGTTCTTTGATAACCCCCTATCAATGTTAAACTTGCCTCCCTTTATATTTTTCATTTCCTCATCATTTCCTTCGCTGGTCTCAAAAGGAAGCCTAAATTCGTGGGTCAGCTAGTACACAATCACCCCCAGCGACCACATGTCCACTTCATATCCATACTATCTAGCCATATCCAATCAACAGTACCTGTTTTCAAGGATTTACGGTGCAATATGTGACACTGTCCCCTGGAACGATCTGCAAAGCTCATTCCTAGATTTCAATTTTTTGCTAAGTCCTGGATAGAACCAATTTATACCGAAATCCGCAATTTTTAAAATTTTAGTCTACTAACAATAAAGAACATTATCGGACTTTAAATCCCGATGAATAATCCTGTTCCGATGCAAGTACCTCAACCCTAAACAGATCTGAGCAACAAACCCATAGACCTCCAATTAGTCATAACCATGCAACTCCCTCAAAGTCCCTCCTTTCACATACTCCATCGCCAAAAAACAGTTCCCATCGATTTCCGGATAAAAAGATATCAATCTCACAATGTTAGGATGGTCACACATACCGTGGATTCGGGCTTATTATTAACCCCACTCGTGGTCCTGTTTGTCCTAGCAAATAATCTACTCATCAGACAGACATCTACCTTTTTTATCACTATTTCCCTATCGAACACTCGCAACAAGTCCACTTCCCCAAACCCGCCTTTTTACAGGTGTTTCCTTTCTAATTGCATTGTATCTTACTCACCCCCCAATTAATGGCAGATAACAAATGAATAACGTTTATCCACTCCCGCCAACATCAACTATTTATGCCTTTTTTTAAACTATGAATCTTAAATCTGTGAAAAAAAAAATAGAAACTGTTATTGGATTATGTCATGTCTTATAGAAATAACCTATGAAATATAATGGTAATATTAAATGATTCCAACCTAGAGTCAGGATCATACTAAGTATATGCTCTTACAAAAAGGAAAAATAACCCATAGTTCAATGACAATGACCTCGTCACCCAATCTAAAATAATGCACGTTATCGAGTTTCCGTAGCACCAAAAAGCAATACTCGAAAGGAATCAGTCAATCTCCATCACTTTTTTTTCGAATTCTACAGTTCATTCTCCTGAGTCTAATCAGCAGACATACTCATGCAGCTCTAACTCCGTTCTCAACAGCTGGTCAAACCTCGACTCCTTACACTCTCGTAATACTCGATTTCACTCTCACAGTTAACACTGGAAGCACCATTTAAATAAAATTCCCCAATCAGTACTCAGCATAAGCCCTTCGCAGTTCCGCCCCATACTCTGGAAATAATCCCAGTCTTAGCAATTTCTGCCCCGCAGATTGTTCCCTGGTAACGATTTCATACTCCGCATACACCTTCACTCTGAATAACATGTTTACCACGGACACAAACCCCATACTACAGTACAGCATCAACAATATTCCAAACCCGATGCCTGGAAACACCGGAGCCTTTCAAGTCACAATCACCGATCCAAATGGAGTCGTAGTTTACACCTAAACTCCTACAGGGATCACAATAACGCCGTCATTACTCACCGTTTCCGGATCAGCACTTCTACCCTAGATATGGTCAATATCCCCTCTGAGTTTGATAATAACCCCTAACCATCTTGACATCGATCGAATTTAAATTCAAATACCCTCGACATGGCCAAATTAACAATAACCAAGACTAACAGAAACGCTTTCCAATCCAGTCAGCTGCATATCAACTACTCACCCCTATCTAAGGTGCAATCAAATCGGTCAAAATATACAAGTTCTTAATATCAATCCATCCTTCGAATCTGTCTCACCATCCACTATCAATGTAACTTTACTCTCCATACAAAATCCCTCCGTTGTTATTAGCTTGCAGGGAATTATCGTCACTACCTACAACAT
>JAOWAT010046901.1:0-11574 GCA_028571025.1 Longipedia americana | reverse complement strand
AGAGAGAGAGAGAGAGAGAGAGAGAGAGAGAGAGAGAGAGAGAGAGAGAGAGACGTGAGGCCTAAAGTGTATATAAAAGATAATACGTATGAAAGATCCACATTAATTAAATTTTATGAAAAGGCTTTTTTCTCTTTTAGTTATATGTATTTTAATGCCATTTTATAATAAATGTTTTTAGAGGGAGTGTGTGGGAAGAATATTAATGGACCTTGGCGAATTGTTTCAGCCCCCCCCCCACCTAATTGGCAAAGAAAAATACCACTAGTTTAACACATGATGTCATAATGAAGAGAAGTGAAGATGTTGAGCTAAATCTTTTGTGAGAACTTCCTAAATAATGCATATAAAAAGTCATGCTGCGTAAGGGGTGTACTTAATTTCCAATTATAGGTCCAGCTCTTGACTTCAATCTCTGCATTCATCTCCCCAAATATTAAAGAGTTAAAGATGAAAACATATGCATAACATTGTTATGCATATGTTTTCATCTTGTTATTAACAAAATATTTCCAAACATTTGATGAAAAGTTTTTTCTTGGGGTTTATAATTGTAATTATTTGCAAAAAACTAAGAGTATTAAAGCCTGATTCCAACTTGCGACCTGTTATACAAAATATGTCCCGTTTTAGGAAAGAAGAAAAAGAAGCTACACGTTGCCTAACTTAGGCAATACTTGTTCTTCGATTCTTTTATATCTTTCCCATGAGTTTGAAGAAAAGGCAAAAATCAAAGTTCACTGATAAACCAAACTGTTTGGAGGAAATGTTAAACAGCAAAATTCACAAAAAAACATTTTAATGCTTTCTCTGATACTTTTCAGGCATTTTTGACAAAATTTTTCCAAAAAATGAGGAAAAATTTTCCCAAAACTGAGTAAAAAATGCAAAACTCAGAAATACGAAATTTTTAAGCGTTTATAACTTGTTTTTTATTCAAAATTGAAGAAAAACGGACGTTTTTGCAAAATTTTTGAAAAACTGAGCAAATTTTAACGAAAACTAAGAAAAAAAATCAAAAACTGAGAAATTTTTTCCAAAACTGAGCTTTAAAAACTTAAAGACTGTGATTTACTAAATTTCTAGGCATTTAATGATTCTAGAAACATGTCAAAAAAGCCTGCTTTTGTTGAAATAACAATTTCAATTATATTGATTTTTTTCAAACAGAATATGAAGTTACTCGAAATATTTCTGAGAATTTTATTCTGTGCCATTTTATTTTGATAGAGGTGTAAATTGCACCTCTTTTTTCTCCTTACTTCAAGTCGCCTCTTTTTCACTTCTTTCTCCTCCAGGCTTTTTTAACAAAAATTTTCTCAAAAATTAGAGTTGGTTTTAGGTCAATCTTCTTTTATGAAGCATAATTTACAAAAAGTTACAAAAACTCATCCTTGTCACAATATCAATCTTCATCCTTTTGGCCATCAGTATCAACAAAATATATCTGAAGTTATCAAAATATGTGATGTCAAAGCATTTAAGTGTTCACTAGCTGTTTATCTGTTCTCTGAGTTGGGTCTACTCTTTTTGAAGTGTGTTTGACTTATTTTTATAAAAGCAAAACCTATTCCACAGAGCAATATTTTCTTTGCAAAACTGAGCATTATAAAAATTCATCTAAAGATACCAATTTTCTTTCTTAATTTTGCAACTAAATAGACAATGCCAAAAAAGCTTGTCTCTTTCTCTCTCCTTACTCCTACTACATATTCTCCCAACCAGCTTAGCCTCACATGTGATGGGAAAATGTGTATTCTAAGGAGAGAGAAATAGAATGGCTTGAAAGAGGCTTCTTCTTCTTCTCCTTCTGCTTCCCAACCTGTGGAATCTTCTTTCAGATGCATTTAGACAACACTTTGCTTTTATAAAATCAGTCAAAGAATAAACTTCAAAGAAAACAGACGCAACTAAGAGAACTCTCTATTGCTAACAAAAGCTTACAATTATCTAACATCAAGTATTTTGATAACTCCTTATTTATTTTGCTGATATTGCTTTGATACTTTGCCAAAATGTTGAAGAATGATATTGTGATACTTGTTGGTACAGATGAAACTGATACCAGAGGCCTTTGAGTCTGAGGTCTTTAACTAAATGAAGCATTAATTGATAAACAATCAGTGAATAAAGAAACATTGTGCAACATTCAAGTTCCAAAAACATTAAACAATTGTCAATAAATAAACATTTGAGAAACTAACAAAAACATTTGTGATAAAAACTTCTTTAAAACAAAATGAGCAGTGACAATCATCCAGTAGGAATTGGTGGTTGGGACACAGAGTCTGATGATACCCGGGGCCTATGAATCGATACAAGAAAAATAATTTCTTCCTCTTTTCTTCTCCCTGTACAGGGCTCAGTCAGCCTCCGCCGCCCTACTACTTTTCCCCTTTCACCATTGGGCCAGTGGACCATGTGGGCCGCAGCCGCAGCAGTGAAGGAAAGCAGTCGGCCGACCGGGGCAGACTTACACGGAGCAGATGGACCCATTGGATCACTTAGCAGCAGCAGCAATAACAGTAGTCATCATGCTAGTGCCGCGGCAGCTGCTACAGTTGCTGCGGTCAACTACTTCATTGGAGGTCCAGGCAGACTGACCAGCGCGCTTCAAGTCTCTGCTTCAACATCTACACCAACCTCCAGACCTCAATCTCCTCTTCATGGTATTGGGACTTCTTCTTCTTCTTCTACTACATCTACTTCTGCAGCAGCGGCCGCAGCAGCTGCGATCCTTGCTCATGAGGAAAGCAGCCTTGATGCTCATGATCCTCAACCTCCTTTATCACTCTCCTCGGGGCATTATCCTCCTCCTCCTCCTCCTCCACCTTCAGCTCTTCCTCAACATTCTCGATCTTCCTCTCCGTACAATAGTGGCTCCTCCTCGCTCCACCGTCCATCTTCCCCATCTCCCTATAATGGCGGCTCCTCCTCGCTCCACCGTCCAACTTCTCCTTCTCCTTACAATAGTGGCTCCTCTCCGCTACAAAGCCATAAGATAACTCGAACCGTGGTTGCAGCTGACAATGATGTCAGTAATGGATTTGTCAAAGATGGAAAGATGCTGCCCTACGTCTTTGAGGCTAATGATGCAGGTAATTCATTGATTAAATTAGAATCACTCGGATTTTGGAAGTAAATAAAATATATGAAATCTATGGAAATTTCATCTTAAGATTCTAAATTATAAACAGATAATAGATATCATTGAAAATTTATGAAAAGTTAGGAATATATAAAAATTCTAAAAAAATAAGTTATCACTAAAATCCATTGGTATACCTTAAACGCTGAAATAATGATCTTTGATAATCTAGAAAATGAAATTGGGTTCAAGAATTGTTTCTTCATTCAACATTGCTTTCCTAAAAAAGACTGTTCGGATTTTGCTGATACAAAACTGCTTCAAAATTCAAAAGTAAGGGATGCTTCAGAAAGCTGAAAATCTCAGCTTTTCAAAACACCCCTTACTTTTGAATTTTTATTCAGTTTGGGATTCGAAAGTTGCAAAGTAAAAAAATTTTATCCAAACACTAACCATCTTCGCAAAAGTTGAAATTTTTCGTAATTGAAAAAGACCAAAATTAACAAGTGAGGGGTGTTTTGAAAAGCAGAAAATTTCAGCTTTTCAAATCACTCTTTAATTTTAAAATGAAAATCTTTTTTATTTCAAGAAAATTAAAATTTTGCAAAGGCGGTTAGATTTAGGAGGACAGTTTCTTCTGCAAAATCTGATTTATTAAAATTTGACCATTTGGGTCATTTTGCAATTTTCTCGTACAAAACTGCACCAAAATTCAAATTGAATATTGAAGCTTTTTTGTACAAGATATTTAGAAAACAGCCAGTGTCATTTTTTCTGTGTTTAAATATTTTGGTTGCCAAAAAATGATTCCTAACAAAATGACCACTTATATTGTCATTTTGAAACAAATTATGCACCAATTTATTTGCAATGAATGATATTCTGTATATTGTGTTTCATCTTGATTTCAATTATGACAACAATTTTCTTTAAAATGCAATCGTATTTGGCGTTACTTTCATTCATTAATTTTTCTCCGTAGAAAAAATGAATCAATAGACATCATTCAGCAATCAAACATTATGACAAAAGTATAATAATGATGAAAGAATCCTTTCAAGAATAAAGAAACTGACAATTTTAGAGACCTACAATTTTTCATATGCATGATTTCGTTTCAATCAAAACAAAAAGCAAGCCGAATTTTGGGAAAATCAAAGCTTTTTGAAAAACTCATCTTTAAAAGCCGAGTTCTTTAATGTATTCAAAAAGTGCCATAAAACTTCGATATCAAAATGACAATCCTTATTTGTCTTTTCTTTCAGGTATTCGCAAACGTACCTCTAAAATTTTACCAGTTTGCGGCGTGTGTGGTAAAAAGTTTGTCTGCGTAACGACAATGAAGCGCCATCTCGTAACACACACAGGAGAAAAACCGTTTGCCTGCAAAGTGTGTGGCAAGCAGTACACTCAGAAGGGAAATTTGAGGGTAAGTTTGGTGTCGTCATCCTCATTTTTTTGCCAATAGAATTCAGGCTTTTTTGGCAGTAAAAATTCAACAACTGAGCGACGATTTTTCCAAAAACTGAGGAAAATCGGAAAAAGTGAGAAATACGAAATTTTCAGATATCGATAATTTTCCTTCACATCGAAACTTGCCCGAATTCTAACCATTTTAGGCACAAATACAACCAAAAAATAGGAAATTTGCCAGTTTAGATTTGAATTAGAGCCTTTTTCAATGATTCAGCAAAAAACTCAGTTTTAGCAAAAAACTGATAAAATCGCGGGTTTTTGTTTGAATGTTTGAAGAAACTGAGGATAAAATTTGAAAAACTGAGACAAAAATGTCAAGACTGAGAAATTTTTTCCAAAAACTGAGACTCAAAAATCGAAAAACTGAGAAATGCGAAATTTTGAGATATTTTAAGCATCTATACGGTGCCAAAAAAGCCTGGATTTATCTCTGAAACTTTGAGAGGACCTTACTAGCCCAGTTTGTTAGGTTGGAAATACCCAAAGTATTTTAGCGAGGTTTTGAAATTTAGTTTCAGGAAGTTCTAGAACATCCCTGACATTTCCAAGTACCTGAAAGAAAATTAATCTTTGGGTTGATATTATCAAAAGGATTGAGCCATTGTGCATTATGACCACATTCTATTTGATTATAATAATTGCAATTCCTTTTAAAAATGTCCAAGCAATTTGAATTTTCTGATGAAAATTAGCAATTTGTTATTTATACCCTTATCGAGAATTACAGTTAATTATTTCTCATTAACATTTGTATATAAAACTGGTTTTTAGAAAAAGAAGGCTCATAGAAATAGTTCTAAACGTGTTTCTAGAGGTACATAACATTTTTCCTCATACCTTAGTTACATCTCTCTGAATTTCATACCAGTAACTAGGAAATAATTAAGAACAATTTTCATTTGAATTACCTTAAATTCTCACTAAAATCTCTTTTTCTTGGAAACACTTTCCTATGAAGTGATTAGAAAATATTTCTTAACTAGAAATACTTAACAAGATCTCTTTTCCTTTTAGGTACATGAACGTACTCATCGTAATGACCGTCCTTTTGAGTGCAATATTTGTCATCAGAAATTCTACCGAAAAGAACCAATGCAAAAACACCAGTGGCGCCAACACGGTGTCATTCACTACAAATCGCGCCCCGCTCCTTGCGGCAACACTCCCAACGGTATTATCAACTCTCCCAATGTAGGCATTATCGGTGCAGAAGGAGTACTCTACAATTCGCTTGCGGATAGAGTTAAAATCGAATTGCAAGCTCCGCAGCAACACCAGCAAGATCAACTGGAGCAACAACAGCAACAATTACCTTTATCATCATCCACGTCAGTGGCTCCATCTGTGGCAACAGCAGCCCAACACCATCAAGAAGCACCTACTCCACAACAACATGTAGTATCTCAATTACCCGTTTATCATCATGCCTCTAAGGCTAACAATGATCAACCACCATCTGGAACAAATTCTAGAAGCAGCTCATGTCCAAGGGTTATTATTTCCACTGTAGAACCACTATCTGAAAGATATAACTCCTCTTCCACTTATGACATTTCCATTACATCATCAGACCGAAGAAAAGATTCCACTTCATCTTCCGGCTACTCCTCATCACCAACCGATTCCTCATCCTCCCCAACCTCATCATCTCCTCCATACTCAACAATTTTGTATGATAATCAGGGTCCCTCTTCCATTCGGTCAGAAGACAACTTTAGTAAAAATACTCTTCCGCCCTCCACAACTAACCAAAGTATGAGCAATCATGGAGGAGACCATGGCAATAAACACCCCTCTTCCACCTTTGCTCACACTGACTCAAGCACAGTGCCAAAGTTCTCCTATGTGAACCATACAGATGAATTCTCGCATGCCAAATTGTTAACTAGCTCTCAAATTGATGCAGCAGCTTCATCTGTTCAGGCAGATGAACAGCCATCAAACCTATCACTTTCTTCCACATCAACATCATCTATTGCTTCAAGTGCACATAATCTTTTGCAAAGCTCTACTGCAGCAACTGCCCTGTATAAAAATGACACCCAATCATCTATCTCCAATAATAGCTTTGTACCCCCAAGAGAATGCTCTCCAGCTCCAAACTCTCATCTTCTGAACATCAAAGCAGCATCTGAAAATGACAATACCCCTGAGGATGAACCTGAAGACCTCAGAGAAGTAGCTGAAACTGATTTTGATGCAGATTCATGTTTGGAAGCTGAAAAGCGTCCAATGAAGTTGAAATTCAAGTTAGCTCAATTATACCAGAGAGAAGTGGAAGAAAATGAGCTTCGAAAGACCACAACTACAACTACTTCTTCAGCTACACTTGCCAATTTAGACACTAACATGCATGGTATGAACTTAACAACATCATCCTCTGAAAATTCCCCACCAGAATCCACAGTTGACCCAGTGGATATGGCAGAGCAACAATCCTCTTCAGAAGCAGAGCAAGACTCAGATAAGGAGAAGAAGGAATTGGTTGAATGTCAGTGTAAAACATGCGGCAATGTTTTCTGTGTTACTGATCCTTATAACTTTAAATGTAGCCATTGTAATGTCAAGTACACATCCTTACCCACCCACATGATAGCTGATCCTCTTCAGTGCATTGGCTGTTGTCAGATATTTCCCCATAAGCCAGCACTCAAGAACCACCAAGTGTGTTCAGATAAAGAGCGGCCCTTCATCTGTTGCAAATGTGGATATGGCTTCAGACAGAAGGCTCATCTACAAAAACATCAATGGAGAATTCACAGGAGGAAGCTGGAACCTGAGAATTTCAATAAGGATGGTGAGGTGATCCTTCATTCTCTTCCATCAGAAACAACGCTTCAGCCACAATCTCAACAAACTCCAGTATTCCAACAAAAACAGCAACAATCACAGGCATCAGAGCCCTCTGAACTCTCAACCATTACCATGCAAGATATTATTGATCGTGGTGTTGAAAGAAGTATGCGTATAGTTGATCTCAAATTTGATAACAATGATAGACAGCCAGAACAAAGTCCACCAGAACAACAGGCAAATTCACCCCAACCTTTGGATTTATCTCCAACCAAACCTGTCTCTATGGTAACTCCTTCTCAACAAGATTCTCAACAATATCCAACACTACAAGATCTTGTATCCTCTTCTCCTGCCACTCCCCCACCCAGAAGTCCTGTGGATCCAAGTCGTGTTGCAAACAATCCCCTCATCAATCAAACCCCCATCAATCAGACCCCAATCTATCAAGAAAATCTCATATCAAGAGTTGCCTGCAAAAGTCCAGATCAGTATCCAGCCTGGAAAAAGCAAAGAACCAGTTCCGCAATACCATCCAATGTTTCCAGTGGATCTCACCAATACTTGCCTCCAATCAGCACCCTACAAAAACCAACATCCTCAATTTTGCGCACTTTACCCCAAACATCAGCAACAGTGTCAGACACTCGCTCTGCAGCACTCACTCCATCTGTCACCATCACCAAGGAAGTTTCATTACTTCCTTCTCACAGCATGCATCTTTCCTCCTCCTCCAAGCCTCCAACTTCCGCTTCAACTTCTTCCCAATCATGGACGACAAACCCACCAGTCGCTTTCAAGCATTCATCCTGGATGGCGCACAGCACTGCTGCAGCAGCCTCTATTCCAGTCTCATCTTCTGTATTATATTCTCGCGACAGTATTGACCGTTTATCCAGACAAGATCATGCTGCTATCTCAGCCCACAAAAGAGCAAATGCTGCCAGTGCAGCAAATTCAGATTACAAACATTTGTTGCAAAGGCGGGATCGCAGTCAAGATCAAAGGACAATCTAAAATTTGTATCTATTGGTTTCACAACAAATTTCTGTTATATATATTCAAACTTTTTATATATTTCCATAACTTATTGCATAAACTTTTACAATCTTACTACATTACCTAAATAATTTCTTTTGAGGTTTCAAATTTTTCATTATTTCAAAAATCAGGTTATGTATAAATCAAATTATATCTTTCATATTTCTGTAAGGCCTACAATCTGACCCAAATGACCTCAATTAAATTCAATATTGAAAACTTTAAATGAATTATGTGCAACATTTCCTTATTCCCTTATTTATGATTTCAAAAACCATTACACTCATTCTGTGATATCTAGAGACCTAAATTACATGTATTATTATTGATTTTATAATTATGAAAACTTGTTCAATTTTCTCTTTAAAAAGCAAAACCCCTTTCATTTCTTTTAAGAAGATTTTTTCTTTTATATGGTTATGGAATTTTATACACATTCATATTGAATCATTTTTGTTTATGTAATCTTCATGTGAAAGAGCTACAGGTTTAGGGTTTCACGTCATTGACACTGTTTAGAATAATTATGCAATTAATTCAAAATTAGACAACTCACTCATTCATGAATGTTACATATAAACCGTATATGACAAATTTTGGACATTTTTACTTTTGTACATTGAATTGTTAATATGAAAATAAATTAAATTAGATAGAAACAATTGAGACTCATTGACACAAGACTTATGAATAATTATGCAGTTATTTAATTCAAAATTAGACATATATTTCATGAATTGATATTACATAAAAACTGGACAAGACAAATTTTTGACGTTTTTTATTTTACACTGAATTTTTAATATCAAAATACATAACAAAAAAATATGACTCATTAAGACATATGACTACCTAATTTATGGTGACACAAAAGTTGCAATTTTTTTTAAAACAAAGACCAAAGATGACAAAACAACAAAAGACAAATACATCACAATCCATTAAGATATAAAGAGACCAAAATGATACATGGACAAAATGTTTAACTTAAACATTCAATATGCATTAAACAAAAATAATCACAATTGACATAAACTGAAACAACAAAACTAACAACTAACAACTGACATCCAACTAAGGAGATCAACTATCCACATTTACAAAAAATGATAAAAATCACATAAAGGGCACTTTGAACAATATCAGTATTAAAATCTATCATAAAAGTATCAGTACACTTATACTGTAAAACCAAATACTATTGACAGAAACAAGTTTTGACAGACAATTTTTAGGCTCTTTCATTGTGTAAGATCATAATGTTAGACTAGCATTTCAATTGTTAATTTCTTGGACTGGAGAAGGGTTTTTACTATCATTCTTATCATTTTCTCTCTCAATATGAGGCATTCCACAAAATTTGTACAATTTATAAAAGCATAAGAAATTCAATTATGTTTTCATTGAGATTCAGAATTGTTGAAATATTGAAATTGTTTCTTACATGACAAAAATTTATTATCTCCCTAGACTTTGAAACATGCAAAAAACTTTAATGATTGCTTTTTTGAAAGATAAAAAAAATATGGAAGTTACAAAATCCAGTTGAGTGCCTCATTTATATTTTAGGGTTAATTCTTCTTCATATATTCTTGTTAAGTGCAATGCTAGAATTTGCACAAGTTGTACAAATTTTTACCTAATTGAAATAAAGTTACTCAATAAAATCCATTGTTATCCAAAAAGAGATGTTAAAATAAAAAATCTTTAAAAAATTATCATGTGTATATTTCATAAATCCTGCTAATCAATAGTAGTATCCGTCAGTTTTAGCTTTTTGAATCTGAGTTTTTAAATATGTTTCTCAAGTTCTGAAAAATTTCTAAGTTTTTTCAGGAAAGTCTTAGTTTTTAGAAAATGTTCGTCAATTTAAGAACAAAATGCTCAATTTTCCGAAACATAGTCTGGAACATTAGCATTTTATAAAAAATTGGCCAAAAATCTGCTTGGATATTACAACTTTTACGAAAATTTGTGTCAATGTAAATGAAAACTTACAATAGCCATACTGGAAAGGGGGACAGGATCCACAAATATGATACCATTTTGGAATCACAGATGAAAGGAAATTCCAAAAAAGTATCATTCAATCCTGTAGCTTAAAGGATGTTAAGAATATTTGCGGAATCCGCAAATATCCTTGTCTGAGATGACCATTGCTCTATTTCATCTACGTTGTCACATACAGTCAGAGAATTTAGTATCCGTCATGTCGCATCTTGCATTTTTACCAACTTTCTTATTTTGACTGCGCTAGCTTTGGTATATAATTAGGCAGAAAATAATTTCGGCCGCTATATAGAGGAACTAGCGGCCGAAATTATTTTCTGCCTAATTCTATGGCTAACTGTGGGGAAACTGCCTATATACTGCCTGCACTTGCCTGAATAAATTATTTTCCTTGTATGCATATTATCCTGCTAAATAACAAGGAGATATTTGAGGAAAAGTATGTTCCTTGTATATACCAGTCAAATATGCAGTTTCCCCACGGTCAAAGATTGATTTCTTCTCAATATAATAAAACGAAAGTAACTTTAAAATGATACTCTTTTACATGGAAGTTCAGTTAAAATTTGAAAATAGAAAGTACAATAATATCAAGTAGTATCACAGACATTCAAAAGTTACATCAAAGAAATTGTTTCGAAAGAGCTACCCTGTTGATTCTGATGATATAATGGGGCAAACCTGTAAAGTGACGTCATAGAGGAAAAACGGATCTCAAAAAAAGAAAAAGGGGGACTGCACTGACCTGCCATCTACTTCCGGAACCCGTTTATTGTTCTCTTCGCTCTTTATTTGATTCTACATGAGATAGCCCCATTTAGGGCTTTGCACATTGGTGAAAATGAAACTTTTAATTTTGAACAATTAAGTAATCTCCATATAGACTTTCAACAGTGTAAACAATGATTATACTCCTAAAAATCTTTGAAGATGAAGCAATAATTTAAAAGGTATATCTCAGCATAGCTATAAGGGGAGTCCAAAATTCATCAAAACTTTATTGAGTAGTTTAAGGGGCGTATGAATGCATCTTTCCATTTAGAAATTGCAGAATGATTAAAAATATGTCCAAAAATGTTTTCAACAAGCTTTCAAAAATTTTACTACATAAATATGTCCCATTTCAGCACTTTTAAAAGTTGTGGCATAATTCATCATGTGGCATA
>JAOWAT010046790.1:0-11574 GCA_028571025.1 Longipedia americana | reverse complement strand
TATATTGGCTTGTACAATCATTAGAATAATGCCCTCTGTTGCCACATCGCAGACAATCTCCATATTGTAGTTGTTTAATGGTACCATTTTTTAGTTGTACGATCTGCCCTAATCTGCCACGGCCTCCTATTCCTCTGCCGTGGCCTTCTCAACCTCTGGAGTTTGATTGGCCTTGTTGTTGTTGATTGTTCCTTTGTGAGGCATTATTATTAGTATTATATGAATTACCTCTGCCTCTTCCATATCCACCTCTTCCACGACCGCCATTGCGGCCGCCTCTAGAAAAGGCTTCCACGTTCTGTGAATTGTCTTGTTGAGCATTATTGGATTCAGTTTCTTGCCCTGTTTCTTGTGTGGATGGTGATGATGCAGCGCGGTCACGTTCGCACACAAACACTTTTGTAGTTTTCTTTTCGGCCTGTTCGATGTCTTTCTCTATTCGAGTGGCTGTCTGTCTGATTGTCTGAATTTGGTTGTTAACATCAAGGTTGTGTAAAGCCTGGCGAACTTGGGGGGCGATGGCAGGTTTTAATCCATGTAAACAATGGTCTTGATTCATTCTTGCTTTTAATCTAGCTACAAAGTGAGTTCTGTAGCGAGGGGCCTCACCTCTTGGCTGAGTGATGCAGGTGTTGACAATTTCTTCAACAAGTTGTTTCTGCCAATCCATACAATTGGCCACTACGTTTCTACACCTCATGTGGAATTGAGCTGCATCTTCGGAGTCATTTTGAGTTAGGTCTTTTAGACACGCGATGACATCTGCTGGAGATTCATCGACCCTAAATGTCTGGTGAAAATCTTGTTCAAATGCTTCTATGGTTTCTAGGACTTCTGGACGATTATTGTCCAAGTCTAAGAACCATTCGAGCGACTTGCGAGACAACCCTTTTCTTAAATGCTGGATAGTCTCTGAGTCCTCCAGGTCAATACTGTTATGAAATAATTGGACTTTGCGCCAATAATGGTTGATCTTTTGCTTAGATAAATTCAAACTGTCAAATTTTGGGATATATTCTTCTTTAACAATCCTTCCTTTTGAATTCACTCTGTGTCCACCTGCGGACTCTTGCTGATCATTTGAAGGCAGACCGGCCATACGAGGTGGTTGTACTCCATCGGTCTCTGTTCCTGAAGACGTGCCTGCCCGAGAGATAGGGTCTTGATCCGCTGCAGTTGTTACTGGAGGTGCCATAATAGTGTCTTTGAATGATGAAGGAGGGGAAAAGGAAGAATGTAATGATTCAAGCACGGGGTCAATGTCAAGAGGAGTGCGGTCGAAGTTACAAATGACGTCACATAGGCGGCTAAAATTGGAATATTTTATGCGCGAAAATTCAAAATTGTTGAGAGAAGGAAAAATGCGGTCCTTTCTTACAAAATGGGATATTTCACTGAGTGAAGTCCCTTCGTCTCTTTCTTGCAGAAAATCACAGGTAAATGATGAGTGAGAGTTTGTAATCGATAAAAATAGCGCAGATTGGTCAAACAGATGCAAATCGTTATCACTGAAGGATCGTTTAAGCTTAGGCTGTAAGGCGATAGCACTGATTTCTGAGTCAGAGCGTGGGGATTCTAGCTCTATTGAAGGATCTTCATATTCATCAGAGTCTGAACAGTTATTGTAACGTTGAGGTGGGCTACTTCCTGCACCGAAAATTGAATTCACAAATTTTTTATACATGTATATGTACACTAAGGTTGATAAACTTCATAATACAGCACTTCTAATATGTAAGAAATTGTATAGAACTAGAACTCAGTCACCAATATAGGTGTATTTTCACACCTATCTAGAATAATAAATACTTGTATTGTCCTAAAGATAAACTTATTTATTGTCTTCTATTATTCAACTTGACTCAACAATTGCATCTCTAAATCATAACTGAATTCACATATGTAAGACAAAAGAGAAAGGCGCAATTCTTGTTTGCCCGCCAGGGTCACATCTTTGTCTTCAAACACTACAACACCGTAACTCTTGGCGGAATGTTATGCCCCAGATGTTTTGCATTTCAAGACAGGGATTATTCTTAAAATATTCCCTTACACCCCTCCCATGGCAAATGGTGACCCCCGGGTCCACATCAACTTTCTCTCCATTGTCCTAACTTGTAATTTTGAATTTTGAATTTTGAATTTTGAATTTTGAATTTGGAATTTTGATAAATATCTGTTACCCCTTTTTTCTTGTCAGACTCTACAGTGAACTCTTTCATCCCCTCCCCCGACAAATTTGGAGCATGTACTTGAGAAGTAATGCTTCACACTTAGTGAAAGGTAATGCTTCACACTCAGTAGTGGGGGTAAACCCCCTTCAAAATTACCCAAGAAAGAAGCAGAATAAGAACGAAGAATTAAAGTTTACAATCACGGTTGTAGAACAATTGTGGAACCTGATGTTATGTCCCTGCGCGTGATGTAACTTTAAATTTTTGCCCACATGAAAGTGATGTAACCCCAAGATATTTTCTGAGCACCCAATTAATTTCCGAATAACTATCTCAGTTGAATTTTTGAAAGGAAATCAGAAAGCAAAGAATAGAATGTGTCAGGGTATGGTCCACTGTTTGTAGAACTTTTCTTTAAAAAAAAATCAGAAACTCTGTATCAGAAAATAGATCTGTATCAACTGCAAGGCAGCTTATAAGATTCAAGTAGAGTCTGGCTATGGAGGTAATAAAATTCATAGAGAGAACAATCCAGATATCCTTTTTTGGATCAATTTTTATTACAAACATGTGATATTTTGTTATTATGTACATTTGCATTATACTGTTTTATTCTGATCAGATTTTGCAACATGAGAGCAGGACTTTGAATGCGGTTTACCTTTTTGCTGACTGGAAGTTTCTATCATTTGCTGGTGCCCTCTTTTAACCCGATTACAAACACACACTGCTATAACTGCCAGGAGAGAAATTCCGACCAAGGTGCCCACAGAAATCAGGGAAATCTTGGTCACGTTTGTTGCATGCTGTCTAGAGCGTTTTAAAAATGTCAGTTTCTTTTTTACGGTTTTAATTGAAATTTTGTCTGTGTCAGGAAGGGCTCGGATTTCATCCAAGACGTCCTGCAAATCATCTTCTGAATGTTTCCAAAATAAGGTCAAATTTTGAAAAGGAACAGCCTTTCTTATGATGGACAATGACTCATCAATCATAAGTTGTGAGCGAATGAGAGAATCTTGTAGCATAGCAGTGCATGGGTAAGATAAATTCAAAATGTGGGGGCCTGAGACAAGATGAGATTCCGTAACCGAATCGCAACTTGTGACTAATTTTGTCGGTTTGTCCGAGGTGATAAAGAAAGAATTTAGGCCTAAAGGAACAATTTTCACGAAATTCTGAACTATATTGAGAGGACATGTCTGCTCAATTTCATTAGATTGAACATACAAAGACCCTAGGCATGTTGTGGAAATGTTTCTTTTGAAAAGGATGAGATTTGGGCATAAAAAGGTGTTCCCTATTTTGTGACACTCTCCCAAATCTTCTTGCGATAATTCTCTTGCGATTCCAAAATTTTGTGAAAAGGCCAAAAATTTGTTTTGAGAGTCAACTTGGACAAATAGATCCTTTTTAGTTTTAATGGGAACCGATAAAAACTTTGTTAAGTGTAAAGATTCGTGTCTTTTAAAGACGGGAACATGAACAAATACTATAATGTGATCATTTTGTACCAAAAAACTTGTTGGAATTTGAAAAAAATCATGCAATGCCTTTAAGGGGGTCTCCATATCAAACGTTTGAGCCTTTAGTACTACCGTGTTGAGGGTCTGTTGCAGTTCAGTATGATTCAATAACTGAACAGGGAACTTCTGAACAAACAGTACCTGTACTGCCTCAAAAATTCTCTGTACAATCTCTCTCATGTTTTGAACTTGAAAGTTTAAGGTCATAATGTCAAAAAGTTTTTCTGCATTTCTGGTCAATTTTAACATTGATGAAACCAATTTTAAAGAACTGTTTTTAAGAGATTCAAAGTCCGTTTCCAATGCTCCAAGTCTATGATCCTGAATTTCCACAATGTCCTGCACAGTGTTCAAACTGTTGGTCATTGAAGAAAAACGAGATTCTAAGGATACAATTTCTCCCAAAGAAAAGAGAGAAAAAATTCCAGCCAAGGCACCGCCAATGGCTAAAACCGAACGTTTTTCTCGCTCCTGTCTAATGAGTTGAAATTGATCCTGAAATGAAGTGATTTTGTTACAAATCTGATTAAGCTCCTGAACTTGAAATTGAAATTGCGAATCTACTTTATTAGCATTAATATGTTTTAAGTTAGAAAGAATTTGTGCAGTCTCCTTTTGAATGTGTTGACAGGCTTTCTCGTATGGAATCAATGAAAACTTTAGGCGGAGATGTAAGAAACCGGATTGAGGAAGGAGATGGCCATGTTGAACGAAAGAGAGATGTTGTGTGTCCAACGGCTGTACTTCAGCCCTCCTGACATTTGCTTCCAAACTGTCAAGCCACCCAAGCCATATGGCCACGGCCAATATTAACATTATGGCAAAATCTCCTCACAGCTGAAAAAATTTTGGAACGAAATAAGTGTCCGAATTTTGTAAGTCAAAAGCATTTGTAGGAAAGCCTGGTCCTTTTCTGAGGTACAGGGAAATAAAGATTTAAGAAAAGGGAAGAGGAATTTGCCGTCTATGCATTCCTGTTTTATTTCGAGAAATATACAAAAAATGCGATTGATTTTGAAAAGGACATTTAAAGTTGTGGAGTCATGGTCAAAATTGATACTGCACATGTTCCACCTAAACTATATTTTTATTCCTTTTTTGCTATTTTTTTGTATGGAATTTATTTATTTTATTTTTCTAAGAAAAAAAAATATATATATAAAATACATATTTTATTTTTTTATTTTTGTATAATTTGTTTGTTACAGAAAAAATCAGAGTTAGAAGAGGTGAAACTCTACCCTCTTGTTTTTCTTTTTAAAAAATCAATTTAAGTAATTCCAACTTTACCTGTAGAAACAGAAGTTTTCTTTCGTTCAAGAGGGACCTTTGGAATACTGATATCAATGTTTACTTGTGGATGTTTATATCTAGTCCTAAAAGCTGGCCCAAGGTTGGCCGACTGACCTTGCTCACCCTCCTCCTGTGTCTCATTTTCAGGAAGAGCATTCTCATCAAGATTTTGAGAAGATGTACTTTCATGCCTAGGATGAAAAGATATTTCATAATCATTTTCCGATTCGGATTCCTCAAGGTTCCTCTCAATGAAATTATCTCTTTCAGAATTATCTTCAACCTCTGGGGAAACAACTTGTTGTTCTTGCATGTCGTGCTGCTGAGGAAGAGTATCAGTTTTGACCTTGTCCTTGTTCTGTCTGGACCTTGAAGACTTGCAAGATAAAGAAGATTTAGTCAAATTGTCTGTATTTTTTATTTTATTTTGTTCAACAAAAGTCTCAGACTGAAAATTCTCTCTCAAATTGTCATGTATTTGATCAGGAAGGAATAAGTGTCCCTTTGATTTATTTTTTCCGAAACATAAATCAGCATCCTGGTATTCTTCTCCTACAATGAATGGCTTTACTCGATTTAAATGAACAACGTTCCCTCTTTTTTCCGAAAGAGATTTCTTTACTTCTACATTTGTATGACCAAGAACCTTTGTCACGTAATAAGGACCCTTCCAAGGCCGGATTAGCTTTGGATTCCCTTGCAAAACTCTCGGAGGAAAATATATCAAGACCTGATCACCTTCTGAAAAAATCTTATTCTTACACCGGATATCAAAGTAACGCTTCAGGCCCTCTCTATATGTGGAGTTATGGTCTAAAACCATCCTGTAACAATCCTGCAAATTTCTAAAGGCCTCAACAGCATAATTTCTCGTATACATTGGCCTTGGTTCTAGAATATCAAAAGGCATATTTGCCTGATGGAGATACGTTAAGAAGAATGGGCTCTGTGCTGTTGCCTTATTAATACATGTATTATAAGAGAAGGCAAGTGGAGGCAATAATTCTTCCCATTCTAAAGTTTTATTCTCTAAAAAACATGTCAAATACTTTCTGATTTCTTTATTAAATACCTCTGCCTGGCCGTTTGATTGTGGTGCATATGCCGATGTGCGCGATTTTTCGATATGCATGAGATCGCACAACGATTTTAAAATAGAATTTGTGTATTCTTTTCCTTGATCTGAAACAAATTGAAGTGGAGCGCCATATCTACATATCCATCTTTCAAAGAAAGCTTTAGCCACCGTGGGTGCCGATTTATCCGGAATGGCCACCAACTCCACAATCTTACTAAAACTATCCGTGAGGGTCATAATATATTTATGACCGCCTTCAGAGGCTCTTAACGGGCCATACAAATCCGAATGTACTCGAACATTGGGTTGATCAGGTATTTCTGGTAATTGTAAAGGGACCTTTGTCTTTGCTGGATTTGGTGTTTTACTTAATTGACAAGTTTTACATGTTTTGCAAAAATTTTCTACATCCTTTACTAAGGACGGCCAAAAATATTTCATTTGTATCCGTTCTAGGGTCCTGTCAAAACTTTTGTGACCTGTCAAATGATGCATATGATAAGCCTTCATTACTTCTATACGAAGGTCATTGGGTACACATAAAACCAATATTTTATTATTCTTAACTTTATTATAAATGTATAAGACATCCTCATCTAGGATGGTCCTACTGGCTAAAAGTTTCACTTTTTGAGCTAAAGATTTGTCAGATGGTAATTTATTAAATTTGATATATTTGAAAATCTGACATAGAAGTGGATCAGCTAATTGGGCACATGCTAATTCCTCCTGTTCCATTGCTAGGGTTTCGACCCACAACGGATTTCGTGACAGTGAGTCGGCAACAACATTACTCTGTCCTGGCAAGTACTCTACTACAAAGTTGTAGTCATTCATGATCTCGCCTAGACGTGACAGGGTCTTTTTGTGCATTTTAGAGAGACTTTCAAGAGGTTTATGGTCTGTTCGCAAAATGAATTTTCGTCCCTTTAAAAAGTGTGAAAATTCCTCTATACCGAAAACAGAAGCCGCCATTTCAGCCAAGAATGGAGAATAATTCTTTTCATGTTTTCTCAAAGTCCTAGAAGCATACGCAATGATTCTTTCCGTGCCATCTTGAATTTGAGATAATACTGCTCCAAAGCCTCCTACAATTTCGTCTGTACCTGTCGCAGCATCAGTTGTTAAAATGTACTGTGCATCTTGAAGAGGATATGCCATAATGGGCTCTGAAGAGAGAGCAGTTTTTAATACTTCAAAGGCCTGCCGCGACCTTTCCGGCAAAGGCCCCGATTTCCACGCCGAGTCCTTCCGGAGCAAGGCTGTAAGATGGCCCGTCAATTGCGTAAAATGTGGTATGTGGCCGCGGAAATACGTAACTAGACCAACAAAAGAACGGAGCGATTTAATATCTTGGGGTTCTGGAAAGTTTTTTATAGCAAGAGATTTATCTTTACTCGGTAGAATCCCGTTTGGAGTAAGTCGAAAACCTAAATAACTAGTCTCTTTAGCACAAAAAGATGATTTGAGAATATTAATTTTAAAACCATGATATCTAAGTCTTTCAAAGCATTCCGTTAACTCTTTCAAATGTGTAGAGAAATCAGGACTGTGACATAAAATGTCATCACAATAACAAATAGTGTGTTTTAGACCCTTGAAAACACAATCTATAACGCGGCTAAATCCTGCTGGACTCGAGTTCAAACCCATTGGTGCTCTAGTCCATTCAAAATGTCCTCTTCCTGGTACCGTGAAGGCCGTCATTGGCCGAGAGGACGCGTGCAAAGGCAGCTGCCAAAAACTGGATACTAAGTCAATAGCAGTAAATAATTTAGATTTCCGTTTTCCTATTTCAGCTATGCAAGAAGAAACCTCTCTTATCGAATAGCGGTCTTCAAAGACCGCAGAGTTTAAGTCTCGGAGATCGCAAACCAGGCGATATCGTTGAGTAAGTTTTGCGTCGGCAGGTGCATTTTTGCGAACAACAAATATGGGGGCATTATAGGGAGAAAAGGATTCTTGTATAATGCCCATTTTTAACAATTCAGAGATATATTGATCAACAAATTCCTGATGACAATCGGCAATACGAAATTGTTTTCTATAAACTGGTTGATCAGACTTTGGTAAAATTTTGTGTTGAAAATATTTGGCCTTGCCAATATCATAAGCGTCTTGAGCTATGATATCGGAATAAGCCAGCAAAAGTTGTTTTAATTTCTGCAATTGTTCTCTCTCTAAATTTGTTTTTAATAAACATTCTGAAATTAAGTCAAGTTTTTGTTGAGAAATAGGTTGGGGAGTGGCCTTTGCCAAGTGAGTAGCGTGAACCTGAGGGTAGCCCTTTGCCATATTGGCAGCCTTGTCTGTGGCTGTAGTGCAGTTATTTTTCAAAGAATGTAAATAATCATTAGAAAGCTTTTTTGTATAAAGTAAATGTTTGGGTTCATAAATTCCTACCTTTGCGTGACGAGTGATCATTTTGGAAACGGTGCCGGTGTTTGCAATGTATATTTCGGCCGAAGATGCGCCTGACAAGGACACTTGCGCTGGCATAACACGAAGATCATGTATTAAATTATCAAAATTATCAATTATACCTGTAAAATCACTTGGATAAATGTTATCACTGTTTTTGACAGTAACTTTAATTTTTCTCACTGTTAGAGGTTCTATGATATACTGTTCATTAGCAAAAATTAAAAAGCTTTGTCGAAATCTTGACACATTATCAGAAAAACACGAGATTTGCTCAAAATCGTCCATTTTCCACTTTTTTAATGAATTTTCACCTTGAAAAATTGTATGCGCCCCCATCATGTGACGCTTTGTACAAGCTTTGTTTTTGTTGTCAGAGATATCTTGTGTTTTGCTGTATGTGTCATTAGTAAAAGCAGAGATATATACATTTGGTGCGCCCTCTAGTGGAATGCCATCAATGGCTTCTACTATATTTCCTTGTTTTGAACAACCAATTTTGACATTGTGGCAAGCAAGCCAGTCACAACCCAAAATTGGCCGTGTATGAAAATTTTTAACGACTGAAAATTCACAGTGTGAAAACAAATTTCCAATTTTGAATGCTACAGAAACACTTCCTATTACTTCGAGCTTACTTCCGGAAACGCCTTTAATGGGAGCTAATTTCTGTTTCGGCACTAGCAACGGTTCATTCAATTTGAAAAAATCTGATTCTGAAATACAACTTATCTGAGCCCCTGTGTCCACTAGAGCGCGTAACTGTTGTGAATTTCCCAAGGAAAGTGTCAAGTGTGGTCTCGGATCACCTTTCACAAAAAATTGAGATTGAGAGTTTGTTGCAGAGACCTCTGGTGATTTGATGGCAAGTAAGGCAGCACACGATGAGAGAAACGTATTTACAAATGATTGAACATTGAACTTTCGGTTGCATGAGGAGTAAACATTTTTATGATGTTTACTCCTCCATCTTAAAAATACTGATATTGATTTGAGTAAGGAGATGCCATATCCAAATGACGATCTAAAGCCGTCTCCGAACGTGGCGTGAAGTCTGCTCTCAAGGCGGCCATTTCTGGATCAAAGAAATTATTGTCGCTAGATGGCCTGTGTGGGGGACCTTCAAACACTGAGTTGATCATCGAATTCTTCTGTTGCTGCTGCTGTGCTGCTGCCGGCTGTTGAAATTGGGCAGCATTCATCAACTGTCCTGGCTGTAATGTCACATTTGGAGCTTCATATTGGCTTGTACAATCATAAGAATAGTGCCCTCTGTTGCCACATCGTAGACAATCTCCATATTGTAGTTGTTTAATGGTACCATTTTGGAGTTGTACAATCTGCCCTAGTCTGCCGCGGCCTCCTCTTCCTCTGCCGCGGCCTCCACGACCTCTGGAGTTTGATTGGCCTTGTTGCTGTTGGTTGTTCCTTTGTGAGGCATTATTATTGGTATTATATGAATTGCCTCTGCCTCTTCCAAATCCGCCTCTTCCACGACCGCCATTGCGGCCGCCCCTAGAAAAGGCTTCCACGTTCTGTGAATTGTCTTGTTGGACATTATTGGATTCAGTTTCTTGCCCTTGTGCATGTGTTGATGGTGGTGATGATGCAGAGCGCTCGCGTTCGCACGCAAACACTTTTGTAGTTTTCTTTTCTGCCTGTTCGATATCTTTCTCGATTCGAGTGGCTGTCTGTCTGATTGTATGAATTTGGTTGTTAACATCAAGGTTGTGCACAGCCTGGCGAACTTGGGGGGCGATGGCAGGTTTTAAACCATGGAGCCAGTGGTCTTGAATCATTCTTGCTTTTAATCTAGCTACAAAATGAGTTCTGTAGCGCTGAGCCTCCCCTCTTGGCTGATCGATGCATGTGTTGACGATTTCTTCAACGAGTTGTTTCTGCCAATCCATACAATTGGCCACTACGTTTCCACACCTCATGTGGAATTGAGCTGCATCTTCGGAGTCATTTTGAATTAGGTCTTTTAGACACGCGATGACATCTGCTGGAGATTCATCGATCCTAAATGTTTGGTGAAAATCTTGTTCAAATGCGTCTATGGTTTCTAGAACTTCTGGACGATTATTGTCCAAGTCTAAGAACCATTCGAGGGACTTGCGAGACAATCCTTTCCTCAAATGCTGGATTGTCTCGGAGTCCTCCAGGTCAAGGCTGTTGTGGAATAATTGGACCTCGCGCCAATAGTGGTTGATCTTTTGTTTAGATAAATTCAAACCGTCAAATTTTGGGATATGTTCTTCCTTAACAATCCTTCCTTTTGAATTCCCTCTGTGTCCACCTGCGGATTCTGAAGGTTGTTGTTGATCATGTGAAGGCAGACCGGCCCGACTAGGTGGTTGTACTCCATCGGCCTCTGTTCCTGAAGACGTGCCTGCTCGAGAGATAGGGTCTTGATCCGCAGCAGTTGGTACTGGAGGTGCCATAGTGTCTCTGACTGCTGGAGGAGGGGAAAAGGAAGAATGTAATGACTTAAGCACCGGGTCAATGTCAAGCGGAGTGCAGTCGAAGTTACTAATGACGTCACATAGGCGGCTAAAATTGGAATATTTTATGCGCGAAAATTCAAAATTGCCGACAGAAGGAAAAATGCGGTCCTTTCTTACAAAATGGGATATTTCACTGAGGGAAGTCCCTTCGTCTCTTTCTTGCAGAAAATCACAGGTAAAGGATGAGTGAGAGTTTGTAACCGATGAAAATAGCGCAGATTGGTCAAACAGATGCAAATCGTTATCACTGAAGTATCGTTTAAGCTTAGGCTGTAAGGCGATAGCACTGGTTTCTGTGTCAGAGCGTGGGGATTCTAGCTCTATTGAAGGATCATCGTATTCATCGGAATCTGAACAGTTATCGTAACGTTGAGGTGGGCTACTTCCTGCACCAAAAATTGAATTCACAAATTTTTTATACATGTATATGTACACTAAGGCTGATAAACTTCATAATACAGCACTTCTAATATGTAAGAATTTGTATAGAACTAGAACTCTGTCACCAATATAGGTGTATTTTCACACCTATCTAGAATAATAAATACTTGTATTGTCCTAAAGATAAACTTATTTAT
>JAOWAT010046679.1:0-11578 GCA_028571025.1 Longipedia americana | reverse complement strand
CCTTAAGTTTAATTTTTCAAAGAAATTGAAGAAAATTTGTAAAAACTAGAGCAATTTCAATTTTTTTGAGATTTTTTTTGTTGGTGCTCTTACAAGAAGGTTATTTGAGATATCAAGAAAATTTCACTTTTCTTGATTTTAGAGCTAATTCTTATGCTTTTTGGCAAAATCTCAAAATCCAAAATTTTACCTAGTAAAAATTTCTTCAAAACATGATTAAGTATGGATATTTAGCTGTATTTATGCCTTGCATATAATTTTTTTCTCCTGGGGTCTGAGTTATATCCATTTTTTAGCTCAAAAGTGCCAAATTTTGAGGTGCAATTTCTAAGTTCAATCAAAAATCATGTTGTTCTTTTCTTTTCAACTTTTCCAAGAGAGACGTAGTGAAATTTCTTCAATGAATTACTTCCAACATGCTAATTTTTGGAGAGAGAGAGAGATAATTGGGCCAAAAAATTCAAACCCCTATAGTTCAAAATGGGTAGGGATCTTGGATTAATTTTGAGTAGGATTAGTGTCTAGTGCCTTGACAAAAAGCCTGACACTTCAAACTCAAATTTTTGGTTTGTTGCCTAATATACCCAAATGCTTCACGTGCACAGTGCCTCTTTTTATGGATTATATATAGACTTTAATGATTAGAAAAATCTGGAAATCTTGATCCTGTATTGTCAGACTAAAAATATTAATTAATTATTTATTTTCAGATCAAAGTATCACTGTGTCTTTGATGACCACCTGCACTGCATTGTGTGTTAATGCTCAATACCATCCTGAAAGTGAAACCAAACCAAAGTGCAATGTCTTTTATATCAACAGTGATAATTTCTGCATCACGGGATTCATTGATGTGAGCAATTTAACACCAACTGATGGGTTGGCTGCCAATGAAACAATGACAGTAAATGTGATGGGAGAAAACAAAGGTATCCCTTCACTTCTTGCCTACAAAGTGACCTCACCTTATGTTGACACTAGTCAAATCTGATATCTTTTTGCAATTTTCTAAAAATCACAATTTTGACCGATATTCGTAAAAATGTATTTCTAATTTAACATTTTTCACATATTCACCAACCAATTTAAGTGCAAAATGTTGATATAAGGTGAGATTGTCAATATAAAGTTTGCTTCATAAGAAGCCTTTCAAAGTTAATTTAGAAAGTAGGAGAATAATTCTTGAAAATTTTTACAGAATGTCGATATGGGGTGAGAAAAGACATAAATTTTGTCGATATAAAGTGAAACCTATTTCGTAAAGGGAGTTGGGATTTAGCAAAATGTTGATATAGAGTGAGATTCTTAACTGGTTGTAAAATTTTATTCATTTTCAGATATCATACACAAATGTTGCAATAAAGTTAAGATTATCAACACAGATGCTTTTTCTGATGATGCCAAGGTTGCTGATGGGACAATTTATGAACTTCAAACTGACACAGTGAGGGGAAGATATTGGTATCGTGTCACAGGACAGGACCTTTCACTCCATCTTTGTAATAGTGTAGATACGTGGGGTTTTGGATCACTTAGCATGTAAGTACAACAAACTGATTTCAGTAAAAGTTTCAAATTATTTATCATATTTGAATTGGTTGATTTCCTATGTATACAGTTTATCAAGGCTTGCATTGCTAAAAATCTAGAGATGGAAAAATTTAGGAGTCAAGTTTCTATGAATTTTTACTAATGCTTTGTTGCTCAAATTTTTTTTCAAAGCTCTTTTGTAATCCAAAACAGTGGGTTCAATTTTCATGCAAAAATTCTAAAAACATTCAAAATTCCATGTTATTTCACATTTTAAAATTATCATTATGAGGAAAGACAATCACCTACTTTCCAGGAAGGAAGCAGGTACTTGCCAACACGCTTATGTGTACTGGGCGGTTGGACCACCCCCTGCAGCCTGTATTGAAAAAGTAACAGAAACAGCTCAATGGGTCAGATGGGACCAAGATAACTCCGATTGGTTCACAATAACACCAGATGAATTTAGGCTGCAATGTGTGTGATGAGACACAAGTGATTAGAGGTCATTCAGCCATGCCGACACCTGCTAGGACACAAAAGTGCATAAACATTGAGAGTCACTTAATTTGGACACTCATTAGATCAATTTGGGCACATTTTTGCATCCAGCTCCCAAAATCCATCTATCCAGTGACTCATGTTATGCTCAAAAGTGTTTGAAATGTGTGCCTTTCGATAAATATTCAGATTAAGCATTCTAGAAAATGATTTTTTCAAGTGAATTAAACGTAATTTTTGTCAGTTTTACTCCTTAAAATTACTTTAAAAATATTTCAACCCTAGGGGGATTCGAACCCACGCCCTTCTAGAAACAGGAAATGACGTAAGTAAACTCACAGCAGCAACAGCACCATTTCCGTTTTTGTCAAAGAAATGAGTTGAAAGGAAAGAAAAACTTCATGTAAAAATCCATAAATATGGAAGGAATCCATTAAGTTTTTTGAAAATATTGAAAATAAGGGATTAAATTTTGATATTCTAGAAAGATTTTAGTTTAGACTTTTCAGATTACAAATATATTTACTGATAGAAATCGAAGAAATTTGATTTCTAGCACGGGGAATCTTGAAAATCTGTGAAATACACACAAATGTTGCTTATTAATCCTCCTGACAGCGGGGGGGGAAGGGGTGGGCATCAGATGCACACGCCAAATTTGAGCCTCTGAAAATTACAAGGAAAAGGTCTGCAACCTACATGACTCTTTAAGGGTCGAGTATTAGGACATTTTGGCACAAGGAATTTGCTCAATTGCAATAATTATTAGAAATCTAGAATTTTAGCTGCTCTAATTCAAAAAATTTTGCCACAAAATCCTGAAAATGCTTTAGAAAGTCCGACGAAAAGGAATTTTGCATAATGATAAAGCCATGGGTCGGTGGTGACATTTTTAATAAAATTAGTTAAACTTGCTTTTTGAATACCAATGAAAATTCTTTCACAGGTTCCGGTCATCATAACTATTACTGTCATTTATGTCCAAAATTTGGGGTTATAGATGTGTCAAACTGTCATTCTAGGCTCGTGAGGAGTCTGGGGGCATATGATCATCCCCCCTTGTATTAACTATTTATTCAACCAAAACTGTCGGGTATCGAGAGGGTTAGAATTTTACAACCAACATTGGAGATTGTGGATTTTTGTTAAAATTACATCTTAGATATTCAAAAGGTAGCAAAATGGCAATATAATGCAATGGACAATTTGGACCAATGTAAATAAAAATTCAATGAAATTAGGGAAAACGGTTACATTACTTCATACAAACATTCCTTGAGAAAAGCACCAGTCGTACTTATCTAGGAGTATCAGACTGATGCCTTGAAAAATGAGAGAACATAATATGTTATAATGTTTTCCATGAAATGAGTATATTCTATTTTAACAAGGCCTGGAACCCCAGTCCCCTGCGCGGGAAAGAGTTACAGGAATCTCTTTTAATGGGGAGAACAACAACCAAAGTGAGCCTTACAACTCTTAAATCCAAGAATATCTGTGTTTCAGTAAGTCCTTAAATTTATTAACAGTGATTCTTGAGAACAAGGACAAGAAGGAGAACAACAATCTGAGTCGGAAATTGAACGAAGGGCATAAAGAGCCGATTTCAGGACAATTTTTAATTTTCATTGCGAACAACAGCAACAACAAGAACAAGAACACGTCCCACGCTGGTGCCTTAGTAACCCTTACTGCGCAGGTTAAAAAGTACAATACCCTTTATATGTAAAAAGGCTTTGACTTTATTGCTCTATATATCAACACTCTCATCCTGATAAGGATTTTGGTCTTCTAAACTTTTCTTAAAATTAAGATTTCTCATTTTCCACTTTCTTACTGGTTGAAGCAAAACATTTTGATTTAGATTTACTACTGCTGATACGTATTGTAGAAAATATATATTTGCATATAACATCATATTATGAAAGATCAATGGTAAAAACTCATGTTTAGCTCAATATTTTGACAGATTTATAAGTTTCAACCCTCCTTTCAGAGCCAATGACCTTATTGATTGTGGTGTGAATGTCTGCGAACGAAGGAAAGATAAAAGGCAGACATCCAAAAGACAGGTCAATGTCATGAGAGAGACAGAGAGAAGCCTACAGAAGCAATCAGTAGGAAGAGTGAGATGCCTATCTCTCACTTTCAGTGGGACACGGCTACCCTTAAGATGAATTTACACATGAAGATTTACCTTGATATGTGTTTGAGTTTCCCGGAACACTTCCTCCAAATGCAAGTAACTTTTCTTTTCATTTGAAAAAAGCCTGTGTGATGGGAAAATATTTTCCCATCCCAAGGGATGGGAAATTATAACAATATATATTTTCTTCACAAGATGCATTAGAGAAAAATTGTTTGTAATGCCAGAAGTGAAATTAGCACTTTAGGAAATTTTTTGAACATGCCAGACGTAAAAATATTACTTTTAGGAAATTTATTGAATATGTAACTTTATTCTGAAATGGGCGAGAACAAAATATAACCATCATATGTTAGTTTGAACATCACAGTTATGATACAGAAATTTCTGTTTCATAACTGTGATAAAAGGCAAATCTATCGTTAAGTAATTTTTCTCAAGAACAAGGACGGACTCTGTCCTGGACCAGGTGGAAAAGATTGGACATAACAGTAAAGATTGGACAAAAATTGAAAAATTTGACAAAGCAGGACGAACGACGTATTGGACAACTTTTACATCAATCTAACAAGAGCAAAAATTGTGCAAATCTGAAAGTTCCAGAAATTACTGAAAATGTCTAAAGGCATCATTGGTGAAAGTTTTCGTCTGATCCGTTAAGTTTTGAAGAAGGATTTTTAGATTTATTGTAGTAACTTTTGGCACCAAAAATGGCCAAAATTTTGAAAAGATTTCTGAAAGTTCTAAAAATTACAGAAAATGTCCAAAGGCAACATTAGTGAAAGTTTCAGTCTGATCCGTTAAGTTTTGAAGGAGTTATAAGTATTATCAGTTTTATTGTAGTAAGTTTTGGGGCCAAAAATGACCAAAATTTTGAAGAAAATTTTGAAAGTTCAAAATATTACTGAAAATGTCTAAAGGCATCATTGGTAAAAGCTTCCTTCTGATCCGTTAAGTTTTGAAGAAGTTAGAAGGATTTTCAATTTTATTGTAGTAACTTTTGGCGCAAAAAATGACCAAAATTTTGAATAAATCTCTGAAATTTTAAAAAATTACTGAAAATGACCAAAGGCATCATTGGTGAAAGTTTCAGTCTGATCCGTTAACTTTTGAAGAAGTTAGAAGGATTTTCAGTTTTATTGTAGTAACTTTTGGTGCCAAAAATGGCCAAAATTTTGAAAAAATTTCTGAAAGTCCAAAAAATTACTGACAATGTCCAAAGGCATCATTGGTGAAAATTTCAGTCTGATCCGTTAAGTTTTGAGGACGTTAGAAGCATTTTTTGAAGTTGTCTTAAGAAGAAGAAGAAGAAGGAGGAGAAGAAAAAAAAGACACTTTAAGACCAGGCGTTCCGCCTGGTAATAATGTAAAATATTGCATTTTTTAGTTTTTGCATATTTGGAGCTAGGGGTTTGAAAAATTTTACTACATAACCAATTTTACAGACCTGAGGTTTTTTTGAAAATTTTCCGAGGTTTTTTTTGCAAAATTTTGAGTTTTTGTCCGTTTTGGGCCTGAGTTTCTCAATAATTTTGCAAAAAAGCCTGATTTTTAGAAAAATTAGGTTGATTTCTTAACTGCAATTATTTTTATGGATGTACCAAATTGACACATTTATTGAAATTTTTGGCGGCAATATCTCAGCAATCTGAGCAAATTTGAACAAAATCTCTTGGATGCCCTCTATAAAATCCAAAATTCTAGGGGACATTCTAGAGGATTTTCTCAAATTCATTCAAATTTTTGAGATACTTTTGCCGAACAAATTCAAGAAAATGATCAATTTGGTACATCCATAGAAATAAAAACAGTTAATAGGGAATCCTTTTCATACCTGTTGTTGTCGCTGTTTCGGTAATGACATACAAGTCACCAATAAATGTTTTATATGACGTTGGTCCAGATCCATCAAAGATTGCTGGTATCCCTTCATTTCTATAATTGGAATATGTTCCCACAGAAAACCACCATCTACCACCACAATCATTTCCATCTACAAGAGAGTTTGACTCCCCTTTAACGAGTCCAATGAAGCGTTCACAACCTGTCATATTATTCGTAAATGGAGCACCAAGGAGCTCAAAGTCGGTAGAGTTGCCTGCTAAAGTTGGATTAGAGGTTTGAGTGAAGTCAATACATGTCTCATTGATGTCTGGATAGCAAAGGCTGAAGCGGAATTTGCCATCTGGAAAAATAATTACAGTATATGAGTAATTCAATTGTGAAAGACATCAAAAGGTTCTGTACAAGGGAATCAGAATCACACAGTGCATTTTTGATGATTTCTGAGAAATCAGTTATTGGCACCGAGAGATCTTTTTACCACAAACTTGCAAATGGAAAAAGATTTTGATCTGATTTCTTTTGCAAATTCTTCCAAGTTATATTGACAATTTTGGAGTCATCAAAAAATATGAAAAAAGAGTTATCAAAATGTCAAAATAATGTGAGATGTCAATAGACAAGAGTTGATATAACACGAAGCCGCTGTATGAACAGGTAAAAAAGTCTCTCAGCGCCAGTCAAGTATTCAAACAATTTTGGGTATCCTCAGAGGTTTTGTTAAATTAATCAATAATGGGCAAGGTATGTAGATTCCAAAACTTACTTCAAATAAATATTTGGTCGCAGGAAAATTTTCATCCAATTGTATAAAGATGCAATTCTGAATTTCGTTAAATGACCAGAGACATAAATTTCTTCGTTCTTGTAACATAACAAAGTTTCCCGGAATTGCGTAATAATAAAATATCTGGCCACTTCCTCCAGTAAAATCATGAAATTAATAAAACCTGAACACATGGGGTAAAAATTTTCTATCGAGCAAAATTTTTTTTGAAATTATTCTTTAATCTACATACCTCTCCAATTGTAAATTACTTTTACAGCACTTCTGAGGATGCCCAAAACTGTTTGAACACTTTGCCCAATTTTTATTTTAGAGGTTGTTGCAAAATAGAAAATGGTCTTAGGACCTATTCACCTGACATGGCAAAGCATGCTCTCTATCAGTTTCATTTAACTGGAAATATGCAAAAATCACTTAAATTTGTTAAAATTTACTAAATGAAGAGTTTTTGTATGATTTCCAACCAAATTGACATAGGACCGATTCAGACCCGTTAGGACTGATTCAGCTTGTTGTACGGTATTGTTTCATCTTTCCTCAATGTGTATCATGTAACCTTTCATTAATCAAATTCAATTCATGGGGAAATGACTAATTAAATTGAAAGCATTTTTTGATAGTTCAAAAAGAAGAAAAAATCAAATTAGAAACAAGATGAATGAGGCTGGAATAAATATCAAAGCAACTGTGTACTACTCCGTCCCGATGAAATTGGCCGGACAGAAAAATCATAAACATCACAAACATGTATTCTTATTTTTCTCTAAGGAGAGTGAATCATTAAATGAAAAATTTTGCGTTTACGTCAAATTGACAGGCTAAACATTTAGACTTTTAGTCAAAAATCATAGATCTGAAGAAAAAAATTGATACCATCCCTAACTGAGCTGTTCTAGTGCTTTAAAGTGTACTTCTATGAGCATCCTTATAGCAGGTCAGAAAGTTATGAAATCGTATTTGGCATTATTTTCATAGAACAATGAGGGCTGCCATGCACTACATAAGACTTCATCTCCCAAGAACACCTAGACAAAATATTTTAGACCAAAACTATTTTTGAATTTTTTGTTTTTGAGCAAAAGTCAGTACATTTGAGCTGTCAAAGACCCATGTTAGGCCCTAATGAATACCACTACTCTGAGTGAATTGAAAGTCTTGGTTAAAGTGAAACTGGAGATGTTTTAAAAAGTGGAAATTCTCTAGTTTCTCTAGTTTCATTAATTATCACTAAGTTGGAGAAAAGTAAAAATTAATATGTGTGATTTTGACGATCTTTCCATCCGTCAAATTTTGTTGGGACAGAGTAATACCGTATTTGTTAATGAAAATCGGAACACATATCAAAATTATACTTACAAACTCAAAAATTGATTGATTATTTTTGATATGCATTCCGATTTACATTAAGTGTTCCGATTGAGAAGGAAATACGGTATGTCAAACACTGCACCTTGTCGATAATACTCCACAAGATCTAGTATAGAATAAAGGTCAGCAGAGGGGTCATTTGGATTCTTGCTCAGTTCAGAACTTGTGAAATATTCTCCTCCAGTACTGTTTTGGTGAATGAGCAGCGTTTTTTCTGAAAAATAAAAGGATAAAAATCACAGTTTGAAATTGAAGAAAAATCATTACACAACACAATCTGTAATTTTGTGTTTCACTTCCCTTTCAGCCAAACATACATTGACTTCTTCATTTGAGGAGTGTTTTGCAAAAGGGACGAATTCCACAAAAAGCAGTTTTGAAAGAAAGGGGAAAAAGAAAATTGGGTAATCTTCAAATTTGTGATTTTCTTTAAATTTTGAAATAAAAATGATTAAATTTAAAGTCTTAAATCAATTTTGAAATAAAAATGATTAAATTTAAAGTCTTTATTCATTACATGTGGAAAATTTTCAAAAATCTTATTTTACAAGGTATGAATTTTACCATTTTCAATAAATCATGATTGGACAAATGTAGCAAAAAAGTATGCTTTTGTGGTAAAAATAAAATTTTTCAAAAGATTTTAATTCCTGATTCTCGGGAGTGGGAGGATTGACGGACCATAGCTCAGTGTCTTTTTCTTTATTTTGCTTGTTTACCTTCTTGACAGCAGTATTTATAATTTCCTGAACCACTAACAAATTGTCCATCATCATTAAGGACTGTAGGACACCAACTTCCCCTGTTATCATTGCTAGGATTAGAGCACCCTGTATAGGTTTCACCATCCCCATTGTTGATCCAACTTGCCATGTCTGACAAACATTTAGCATGAGTGATACATTTTTCTAAGAAGAATAACCACATATTTTGTGTTAATCAATTTAAAAAAAGATACCAGTACATGAGGTAGGGGGTGGACTAAAAAACAAATTGCCCAAAACCAAGCAGAGACTATCTTAATTTCAAGATTTTGCCCTAAAAATGATTGCTAATTAAACATTTTTTCATTTTATCAAGTTTTTTGCTCTGGGACCATAAAGTTTACTTCAATGGAGGTGCAAGAAATGACAAATATGACATTATTAGGTAAAAATATTACACCCATTAAAGTAAACTTTGAGGGCCCAGAGCAACCTGAATATTCAATATTATGAAAAAATATTGACTGCTTGTTTGAATTTATGATGATAAGCAACTTTAAAAAGGTTTCCTCTTTTCCCAACTTCATTTTTGACTTTCACTACATAGCTTAGTTTGGAGCCTACTAGAGGGAACATGGCAATGTTAAGTAAGACTGAGATCTGTACATACTCTAGATCAGTGGTGGGCAAACTGTGGCCCACGGCTACATATTGCCAGTGGAACTTTATTTGGTGGGCAACAGAGACTTCAAAATAGTGCTTCAATGATCAAAATTTGATATAATCCTTAATTCCAGAAATACATTTTATGAATTCTTTAATTGAATTAAACATACTTTGCTCTTTATGAATTTTAAACTATTTTTCTAGGAATGGCAATTAGAATTATGGCTACTCATAATACTTATAATGTAGATTTTTGACATGGATTTCAACATGCTTTTAAAACGATTTTGACTCTTAATTTATAAAGAAACATTTTCATAAAAGTGCTTTTGATTAGACAACATTTTTTGGAAATGGAATGACAATTTATTATCTCTAAACTAATAAAACTCATCACATTGCTCTATCTAATAATAACAGATTTTGGGAAATACGTCATTGATGGTACTCTTATGCTAACTTCATATGAATGTTCAAATTTGCCTATAGGGTTGGCATATAGATTTTGAAATTTTTGGCCCTCTTCTCACGTCACTTTCATTTTGCATCTTTTCAATTGATTAAGCGACTTAGCTCCAAAAACAACTGGAGCCATGTATTTGCCGACAGAAATGAGTGGATACCAATTAAATTTTCTCAAGTCACTCCCTGAAGCTCAACCTTACAACAACATCGAAGAAATCCCAACATGGTTTTGGTTATCAAAACGAATGCTGAACATCAACCCAGACCACAAGCTGAGAAAGAAATTCCTAACAGAGATTCTAGATCTGGATCACAGAGACTTTTGTTCAAATAAAAATTTTCATTGCAAAGTAGAACCAGAATGCATCTGCACATTTTGTGAAAAACAAATGTCTTACTACCATCATAGATTTTATGACTTAAACTAAACCCAAATGATATGTACATTGTATTGCCTGATGTCAATAAATAAATTAACCCTGATCCACATGCGCTAATAAGGTTAGATAAACCATTGCATGACGTTAAGGGTTAAAAGCCAATGACTTCCTTTTAAGCAATTGGGAGTGTGAAAAGTTGGGAAATACTTTCAGAATTGTCATTGATGGATCAATTGCAAGTTTTCTTTATCTTGTAGTAAACTTAAATCACTTTCAAGTTTTAGCAAAGTTGTTCCTCACACATATTTTCTGTATTCCAGATTAAAATTTCTTTGTCAGTGTATATGAGGTAGGAATCCTATGAAGATGCTGCAAAGAGTTATTCTAGTGGTCCATTTCACAGTTCTTCTTTTTTATTTCGCTGATTCTGAATCCATTTTTTTCCCAAATCCTCAATTTGTAAAGGACTTTCTCTCTGTGAGTATGCTGAAGAGAGTTATGTTTTTGTCAACTCAGAACATTCAAAATGTATCAAGATTTGATCACAAGAATTATTTCAAGGAAATTAGGTGAGTTTAAAAAAGTCCATGTCATTTGAAAAAATGAATTCAGAAAAAATCTGAAAAATCTGTTCTACAAATTTAGACTTTCAAAATATTTACTACTCAATCCCAATGAAATTGGCTGTTATGAAAAACCACATATCTTGATTCTCAATTTCCTCCAACTTCTAGCAAGATAATGAAAAAAGTAAAGATTGCCTCAAAAAACAGAGATTCTTTAGTTTTTGAAACACATCTTAAACATCTCATGATGTATCCTGAGGTTCGAGAAAAGGGAGAGTGAATATTGCTGGTTTTCATAATGACCAATTTCATTGGCACGGAGTAATTACTGATAGTCAAATTCATGATATATCTACAATTTTGTGAATTCTTTCAGAAATGTCCCCACATCAATCTATCAGATAACAGACAAAAACTATGACAAGATCCTAACAACTTGTCAAGAGATATGTCCAAGGTCTGCTCAAGTCCTTTACATTTGGTCTCTTCAGACGGAAAAAGATTTTCAGCTATATGAGAGACTCATGGATGCCAGAAACAGCAGCTACAAAGAATTTTGGCTCATAGGTATATGTGTAATCTCTAAAGACTTTCAGGATTGTACACTCATTCTGTTTTATAAG
>JAOWAT010046678.1:0-27433 GCA_028571025.1 Longipedia americana | reverse complement strand
CTTATAAACTTGTCGACTTAGAATCCGTTGTCTTTCTCTTTTTCTTGATAAAGGACAGTAAAGAAATGCCCAAGAATATTCATAGAAATGATAAAGTCCGACGGTGGGTTTTCGCCCGAAAAGGAAAAATACCTACTTTTAAACTCTCTACTCTTCCTTTTTCTTTACTCTATGACATTTTTTTTGAGGTTCTCATCATCCATATCAACTTTCACGGCTTCTGGGGATTCTTCGAGAAATATCGATTCAACAGTCAGCAAAATAACGCAAAGTAAAACATACCTTTCCACTTACCTTTTCCTTCCAACTAATAGCATTTTTCCTAGCTTTGGGCTCACAGGAATAAAAGACAATACTTTTCCAAGCTATGTGATTTACGTTTATTCACGAAGTTCTTGTCCATTAAGAAATCCCACTAAAGCCCCAACTTATATGAGTTCCTACAAAGATTTTGAGATTTTTGACTGCTAAGGGGATGTGGGAAAGGGAAAAGAGAAGGCATTTTTGATGCCAATAGATTTAATCTGGAGTAAAACATTGTCAAGAGGAACTTTTGTGATTTCAGGGGCTGGGTGCTCTTCCATCAAATTTGCATATAAGGCAGGCGAGTAGAGTCTATAGCAGTAGCCATGAGTTGTTCGACCAGCACGTCCTGACCTCTGCTGAGCCATTGCCCTGCTACCCCACCCCTTCCTCCATCTCCAAACTCCGTCAAAGAATTTATGCTTTTCCTGTCCACTATCCACAACAAAACGAATGTTAGGAATCGTTATTGATGTCTCAGCAATATTTGTCGATATAATAAACTTTCTTGTCCCTTTCGGTTGTTTTTTGAATATTTTAGACTGCTCTTCCATTGGAAGAGAGGAATAAAGTTTAAAAATGACAAAATTGTGAGGGATATTTCCTTTTTAACTTTTGATGCTAGCAACACTGTCTTTCCGACGGTCCTCGCCATTCAAAGGAACACCCTAATGCTCGTCCTAAGCATCCATTTCCTAGAAGTCTTCCCTATCTAATGCTTGCTTTAGCATTATGGCCATTTTATGAATTTATTATTTGCCTGTGAGGAATATTAAAGTATCCCCTTCTGGCAGTCTTTTGTGTATCTTCACACATTTGTTAACGGCTGCTTCGATATAATCATTGGGAGTGTTCTTTTCATGAAAAATAGTCACAGGGAACATTCGTGACTCAACATTGACAATTGGGACGTGGAAAGGAAATAGAATTTTGTTCTGAAAGTCCGATATTCTTAAAGTAGCAGACATTATCACTAGCCTCAAGGGATTTGCTTTACTTTACAAGGACATTTTGTACCTTATGATAATCAGCTTAGACAGCAACCCTATTAGAATGTCTGTGTTAACTTTCCTCTAGTGTGCCTAGTCTATCACAATGACTCCATAGTCTCCCAACAGGAAATCAGAACTCATCTAATTCAAGAGAATACCATCGGTCATAAACTTTACACAACCCTTTTCCGCTGATTCCCTTCTGTCGTGTCTGACTTGGTACCCAACCTACTCTCCAAGTTTAAAGTTCATTTCCTCGGCCACTCTATTTGCTAGTGAAATAGTTGCAAGCCTTCTTGGCTGGGTAACAGCAATTTTTCCAAAGGATCTATAATTTTTCTAATACAAAAACTGTACCAATTGAGTACTCTTACCAGAGCCGGTCTATCCGCATATCAATGTCACCAAATTATTATTTACAGTTTATACTGTTTATTGTTATTTCATGTAAATCGGTAGATTTTTCCTGAACTCTTCGATTTATTTGGATCGAGAAACCATGGATCTTCCTTCTGGAACTTTGATATTCGGGTGGGATACATTTTTTGTACTGTTGGGTTAATGTTAGTCATCTGACAGCACAACTTATTCCACTTATTACTTAATCTTAAGAGGCTTTTGTCCAAACTTATCGAATGTCAGCTATGAGCCCATAGCCCTTCTGGCCCTACTTTACAGATCTTTTTCTGCCTAAGGAATAATTTCACTCGTTGCTGGGTTATTCACGACAGTTTTGTGTTAAGATTGATACTCATCGACAGAGAAGATGTTAATTTTTTTGGGCATAGTAATTATTTACCGCTCGGATCCAACGGTGCAGTTTAGATGACTCTGTTGTTCTCTTGGCAACTATTAATGGTCTAGCCCTTTAACCTCTAGCTTTTTCTTTGCCTGATATTTTTATTATTTGTGAATAAGTTTGTTTTTTTGGTTGATCTTGGTGATAGGTGTTAGGGAGTCAATGAATGCTTTATTTTTTTGTTTGTTCTATGATAGTTTGGCCATTATTTCTTTCATTTCTTATTTTTTGGCCTTCTTGGCTTGAATCTTGTGCAGTTTTTGTTGTATTTTTTTCCCCATACAAGGCTTTTGTTGATTCAGTATTATAATATATAAAAAAATGAGCAAAGTAATGAAAAACCACCTTAAAGGGTGTTTTCCAATTAATTAGGTCAATTCTGGACATGAATTAATTTTATTTTTTATTCAATTTTTGTCTTTATAAACATATTCAATTATTATACTTGTTATAATAGATCAGAGACAAATTCAATAAGTGGAAAATTATAAAAATTTAAGCAAAAAAATAGCTCTCTCATCGTTGCTCTTGTGAAAGTAGTGGCCTGATCCAGTTTTTAGATAATTTATTTGTTCAAAATAAAAATAAACTCCGAAAATACTAATAGTAATTTTTTATAAATCCATGCAGCTGGTCTATTGAGAAGAACGCCCCATTTTTCCTTCACAAAATACCTTAGCTATCTGCTTGCATTTCCTCAGCCCATTTAAACGTCGCACCAAATATTCATTAGTTCGAAGGGTAATCGGACTTCTTCTTGACAGACTTGACAAATCTAGCGATATCTCAATAACTAGTGCCCAAATCAGATTTATTGACCCTCATAGCTCGACTTTGATTCAGGGAAATTTTATTTCCCAAAGTAAACCTATAAAAAATTAAAGGAGAGGGCTTGCAAGCCAAGATCTTTCGAGCAAAGTTCGAAATTCCAAACACCGTAATTTGGGGATTTTTAAATTAATTTTTTTCCGGGGAAACCCTAAGCCGCTGAAACTCATTTCTGACTGCATTTGGATGGATGGGATTTGCCCTCCAGAATTAATCTGTGATTTTATTGATTTTTTTAAGAGGGAAAAGAAATGTAAAATTAGCATTAGCACCTTAAAAAAGATGAGAGTAGAGATAGAAGCTAGGCAGACGTTGAAAACCACGCCAACATCACTCTCCCGTCCTCAGACTAAAAAAAAATCGAAAGTAACATTTCTTTATATTCAAGTCGATCTTTCGAAGAAAAAACCCTAAGTAATCCAAGTTGACAGCTCCGAAGAAGGAGAGAAGATTGCTGTTTCCAACCATTCCGAACACAAGCGACCCAAAACCACCGTTGATAAGAGTAAAAAAATTAAAAAGTTTTCCATTAAATGTCCTTTGTGCAAATAAGTTGGAAAGAAAATCGATATGAAAACTTGTCTTAGTTGCAAGTCTTTGTTCCATCTTGCCTGCCTCTAGTTTGATGAGACTCAAATACCTAAAAAGTTTACCTGCGAAAAATGCTCATATAAACAACAATAGTAGGTAAAGGCTCAACCTCCCAAAGCTAAAAAGCCTGATCCCAAACAATTGGAGCTATAGAGAATGTTGGCCCGTAAAGTATAGAAATAAAAGCGCAGGGAATAGCAAAACAAGAAAATTACAGAATTTCTCGATCGATACCCATACTACTCCCAATAAGGGAAAATAAAGTTCCCTGTTGAAGACAGACTACTACTAATATATCGTTAAATTTTTTAAATCAACGATTTGACCAGAATACTTCCATCAGAGCACCCAATAGTCCCAACCAGTCTTCTTGGCGATCTTCTCCAAATCTAGAACTTTTTCTCCACGTTTAGTTAAGAACTTGAAGAAGATTAAGAAATTGATGCAAGAAAAACCGTGCTTTATTTTACTCTGGTAATTGTCTTCAATTTATGTTAGAATAGCAAAGGCCCGGATCGCAGTTTCAAGCTCATGATGGGATGTCTTCTCAGAATATACCTCAAAGACATCCTCGAGAGAAATAAAACGGACAACGTCAAAACTCTCAACGATAACTGTTTTTTTGCACTTCTCTCGAACATCCGATAAAATGAGGAACTCGATGCGCACTTTATTTCAAAAGTAGCAGTATAAGTAATTCGTTTTCTATCAACGATTCCGAGTATGAAAAGATCTTTTGAAGGGTTTGTCTACCCTTAAGAGCTCGATTTAAACTCAAAAATCCACGTGTTGCTAAGCCTGATAAAAGGTATGAGTTAAGTGGACGAATTCCATGAACTAGTGTCCAAAAGGTCAGATAAGATTCAATAGATGACAAAAGAGCGAGGGGATCTAGTGACTAAGTTAAAAAAAGACGAAGCCTAGGTTCTCAGTAATAAGGAAAAAATGCGATAAATATCAACTGCTTAATAAGACCGACTCCAAAAGAAACTTGACGCTCCCGAAAATTTCCCCAACAAAAAAGACAAGGAATCCGACAAGCACAAAAAGAAAATACAAAAACTAGCTAACCAAAGAGAAAAAAACTAAACTCTTATCAAGGAGTTCAAAAATAGGATCGCATACATATCCAGGTCAATCTCGTTCATGACCACAGAAGTTCTCTTCATCGGGCTTGACAGAAATTAAACCTAGTATTTTTTCTATGTTCGTTAGCCGCATCGCATCTACGTTCGCTTCAAGTAATATATCCTGACCGACCAGACACAATACCTTATTTATTAGAGGAAATAGAAAATTGTCGAACTTACAAAGACTCTCAACTCCAAGGGTGTCCAGTAGAAGCATCTCCTCTAAAATATTAATAGCCTTCTCAAAGACGGGATTATCCGTAACCTTACATAGTAAGACTAGTATAAGGATTGTACTTCTGACATGATTTTGAACGAGGAGAGAAACTTCAGATAAGAAATCACTATTGAGGGCATAATTGACTAAATAGTCGATACTGAATAGATGTTCACAGCGTATTTGATATCAAAAAATTTGCAGTGGCAAAGCTAGTAAAGACGAGTATACTTTATGAATAAGCTGAAAGTTGCATATAAAATCCAAGAACTAAAGGAATATTTAAGGCAACTTCAAGAGAACTTCCTTTTTGTGGAAAAGATAAAGTCGGACATCAACAATATTGACTCGTAAAATTAGATTTAACAAAACGAGGACGATCAAGATCGGAGGGAAAACAACAATTTAAGTTGCAAGAGGAAAGTTGCGATAAGGATTTGGGGAATCAACTCCGAAAAGATCAAAAAGTACTGGGCTTAGTATCTTGAAACCTGCATCGATGCTGCTGGACTTTGGATCTGTACATATGTTTTCAAAAGCTATGTCGAAAAGTATGTGAAGAGAAAGCTCGAGCATGATCTAGAGGTTAGAAGGAAAAATTAAAAAATCGAAAGGCAAAGGGAAAGACAACGATTGAGGCAAAGGTAGCGTTAGCGATAGTACGAGAAGTATGAAAAAAGGTAAAAATAAAGGGACAGGGAAAAGGCCTACTATAACTAGGAATCCCCTTCTTATTCACGTTCTCGGGATCGCAAAGAGAGAAATAGAAGACCAAATAACCATACAAGGAATTTCGAAGTTTCTTCATAGGAAAAGGAAAGCTATCTCAATCTAAGGAAGTCGAGTCGTATCAGAAACAAAAAGTTGACAATAGTATCTTATTTTTTTAACTTAGGACTCCGACTATGAACAACCAACTCCGAAGTAGTCATCGGACAGCGAAGAAGTATGCTAAGTGTGTGGAGAGTACGGAGAAATGATCTGCTGTGACACTTGTCCCAAAGTCTACCACATCTAATGCGTCAGAATAAAAGATGTGCCGGAAGGATAATGGAGCTGCTTCAAGTGTCTTGAAAAAATTTCAAATACAAGACAAACGCGAAGCAGAACTAGAAAACGTTAATGATTAATTGATGTAAAACAATATCCTTATCTTGATTTGTGTTTTTAAATAAAATTCAAATAGCTAGCATATAATTAAATCAATCATTTTATTCCGAGTAAAGCATGACTCAAAGAATTTACGATTCCTATAGTTGCGACTGATCCACCCACCACTGCGAGAATTTTGACGATTAAATCGTACACTGAGGGATCTGTCTTCTTATAAACGATGTGAATAGGCTCTATTTCAGTCAAAAATTGTATTTCAGGTAATGGAGTTGTGACGGGACCCTTTGCGGACCTCAGGGAATACCGATATTTATCTCCCGTATCTATTTTTGATGCGGAGTGCTCAATTGTGATTGGAATTATTTTCACGTGGTTGTAGTATCCCACTTTTTCGGTGTCATTACCCATATCCAAAACTAGCTGTCTACTATTTAGATTGTCCTGTAGTTCGTTAATATATTTTTAGATAGTTTTGGAAGTGTGCGCGATTGGAAACTCGAAGCTGTTATTTCCTAAACCGAACTCCATAGTTTTTATTTTATACGCCATGTTTAAGCCTGGTACTGTATTTCCAAGACCTGCTACCAAAGAATTAGCTGTTGGTTTCACGCTTAATGTTCCCGGAGTCTAATTTTCGATATATTTTACCTTTGGTAAGTTCAATATTCCCGTAATTCTGCACAAACTTTTGGCGTTTTTTGCGGCTTTTAGTCCATCTAATTCAGATGCTACATTCTTAGTCCTTTTATAAGCAATTTATTTTCCATCTCCCCTCACCTCAAACATTTCAAGCTTTTGTTCTAATCCATTTTACTGATACTCCAGCTAATCGTGAAAAGAAATTTCGATAGCTACATCGTTAACATAAAAACTTACCATGGCAAGGCATCTTAGTCAAAATCATATCGATTCTCAGCGGAAAGTAGTCTGAAACATCATTTTTAACTGCCAGAAAGGTGTAATAAGTCTAATGATAAAAATCTTGGAACGACATTATGATTAAAATTGTGCCAATCTATCTTTAAAAACAGCGATACCAATAGTGCAATTATTGTAAACAAACCTCCTGTTGTTGATGTGTATTATTGATCAGTCTGAATCTTTCGAAAGAAGTCGAATGATTTTAGCATTGATTCTATCAACTTTTTATTATATCAACTTTTTGCTAAATTTAAAAAGGAAAAACGTGTCATATTATTATTTAAAGCTTTCATAAGGGTAAGAAACGTAACTTCGGAAAGATCCACATCAAAATTACTTTTCAAACTAAATTATAGATTTTGGGCTGAGGGAGTGTGATCGATGTGGGGAACGCATTTGATTTCAATCTGAAAAGCAAAATAAACTCTTTTCCGGGCTCTACAGTTGCTTTGATCTGTCCTTTTCCTTTATACGGTTTTTTCAATATTAGTCTTTTCGAAGTATACTCACTAAACTATCGAAAATAATTTACCTTTAGTCAATTTCGACTCCGATCTTTCTTTTGGAATCTTTGTCCAAGTGGACTACAAAGTAGCCATACCCGCATTTATCAAGGAGTAGATTGTTGACTATCCACTCAGCAGGTCGCTGAGAAAGTTCTACCTTGTCATCATTTTTTCTGGCATGATCCAAAAATGTTTTATATAGGAATCCGTCGTGTTTGGACTGAGTTGATTTTTTCAATGCACATTTTGATCTACTGTAGATGCTGACAGTCGCTTTTTGAGAAATCTATTTCAGCCAATGGCATTTTGCAAAAATGACATATTTTCCAGGGTATGGAGCTTTAAGCGTCATATATTGGTCAGCATAATATCGACTTGTATTCGAGTTTACGTATTTATATTAATATCCTTTCGAAGTTGAGTCATGTTTCCCAACAACCAACGTTGTGCTGGCATACTGTTAATCCTGAACCTTCCCTCTTTGGGAAGGCTGCGAAACACAAATGCTGACCGGATTCCCACCATCAGTTTCCAATTAAAACATTTCTCCAATATCCCTACTAAAATCGGTTTCACAGTTCAAATAGTTTGCGTTGTCGTCGATTCTGCAAAAATCTGCGATGATAAAGTAATTGACCAAATCCTCATAAAGCATGAAAAAAGTTCCATCGTTCCTGTTTGTGTGTCCTAATCTCTGCTGATCTATGGGTGATACTCTGGCCCAGAATTATCTATCCTGCTCGGAAGCCCTCCCATTCCACTCTCTCCGACCCCAAGGATTCCTGACTTTAACCATCCTCTTGGGTGATTAATAAACTCCTAACTACGGATAATAAATGATATGCCCATACCACTGTGTAAGCATGTCCCGGCACTAAACCACATTTGTCCAGCATCGTTTCATCGGATTTTGTACCAATACAAATCAAATGGCCCTGCTTATCTTCGGTTACAAGCCGATTCCATAATTTTTCTTGCTATTATTTTTTCTGTCTTATCATCTTTGTATATGTTGGTGCTCCTGAAAATGCATGAAGAGCTTCTCCGGGTAGTCCACCTACGATAAATTCTAAAAGTTACCAATTGTTGCTTAGTAGGATCCGTGTAACTTTGCCCAGCATTTTTATAAGATCATCACCCAGATTTCCCTTCCTCCGGCTGGCTGGGCGTAAAGAACGGTTCCTTGAGGAGTAACTGGTATGTAGTCATCGACTACAACCTCTTGCAGTACTCCCTCGTACAGAATCCTTGCCATATATATTCCATGTCTATTGATTTGCAGTTCGGGAAATAAATTTTTAATGCGATAGTCGGTCTCAGACAGCGAGGCTATTGCACTTAAAAAATAGCAGTTTCCAATTTTGCCTTGAAGAACATCGGATGGTTAAATTTTTCCACTAATAAACTCCGGATTCCTGATGACCTAAGGAATTCTCTTCCAGGCAACCTGACTCTTCGAATTTGACAACAGTCCAATGGATTTCTAATTCGGAGGGAATTAGGGGTCGGTGAATTTCTAGCCCGATTACTGGTGTTTTTTGATGAGTTATGCATAGTTCGACTTTTTGATTCTTTTTATATTGGAATTTGGATTATCATTGATGATCTCATCCAGGTAAGATTATTTCCCTGAGACAGTCGCGTTTGAATGATTTCGTTGTTTATTATTGTTGCCAATCCTGTCGTATGCTTCGTAGGCATACTCACCATCCCCAGGAACACTGGAACAGAACCCACAGAAATTGAACATCTTCAAAATCAATAAATAATAGATACGAATAAAAATGAATAAAAATTAAGCAGTAGATAACTTTGCTCCTCCACCCAAATTTAAAATCATCCATTGTTTTTACATTTTTAACAGTCTCACAGCTCTAGAAGGCGTGTTAATATATTTGGTGAGGTATGCAGAAAAAGGAAGTCTTATTTGCTACAACCAAAACTTTCAAAAAGTATGGTGTCCGGGTAAATATGCCGAGCTTCATATTGCTTTTTTCATTGTTTTTTTTCGTTCATTTCATAAGAACCACGAAAAGTAAAACATTTTTTCTGTACCTAGGTTATTAGCTAATAAAGCTTTAAATTTTTCAAATTATCTCATAATGTCCACCAGTAAACAGGTCTTTTCCTTTAACCAAAAAACCAACGGCAACCGCGCACCTGTATTCAGTTGGAGCCAGGATTCCTCCTATCTCGCTGTGGGAACCGAAAACAGATATGTCTACATAATAGACAAGCGAGGCAAAACATTGGCGGAGAAGGAAATGCCAATCAAGGGTCGTGTGTAGATGTTGGACTGGGATAACTAAGACGAATTAATCGCAATTTTGATGTAGGGACAGTCATTTGTGTACCTTTGGGCACCATTTACAACAAATTTCCTTGAATAGCTTCACTTTGAAAATCAAAAAATGAAAACGACATGGCTAAAATGGTCAAAAACTCACCCGGTTTTGACTTTTGGAAACGAAAAAGGGTATCTTAATTTCTACCTTAAGAAAAACAAGCGCAAAATACCTACAATGGGAAAGCATTCGAAGAAGATAACGGCTGGGGACTGGAATTAAGATGGATTGTTGGTAACTGGTAGTGAAGACAAAATCATAACTATATCTAGCCACACCTCAGACAATGCTGGACAATCTCTTGCGGTGAAAAGTTAGCCACGAGATTTGAAATGGATAACCATAAAGAATGACGATCGCTCTCGCAAACAAACTACTATCAGTGCCATCCTCAATCAAAAAACTCTTTTGATTCACGATACCACTGCTTAGGGTGTTGCTCCACTGTAATTGATGTTTGAATCTAAATACGGTAAGGTGATTGACTATCAGTTCTTTGGTGATGGGTATATTGTACTCGGATTCACTGAAGGTTATTATTGTCATGTTTCTACCCATCCTAAATAGATCAAGGATTAAGTACGAAGTTAAAGAGTTTTTAATGCTCCTCTCTAGGCCATTGCAACCAATGAGACATTCTATAAGTTGGCCTTGGCAGGATAAAACAAAATAAAGGTGTTTGGGTTGAATGATTGGAAGTAAATAAAATAGGAGACATTCGATCTTCCAGTCGGATGTGGGAAGGTTAACAAAATGCAATTTTCTGGGGATGGTCATACCTTGGTCCTTTCTACACAATCTGGAATGCTTCTAGGATACATTCTTTCTAGCGCTATGCAAGTTAGTCCATATAACGAACTGTTGGGCATATTGAGTTCGTTGACTGAAGTGGTATTGATGAACTGTTCTTCTAAAAAGAAGGGGAAGATCATCTGCAATGTCAACTTGCCATTTTAGCCGGCTGCTATCACACTGGGTCCGACTCATCTGGCAGCTCGCTCTGGAAATAGTGTTTCTTTTTACAGATGGCTCAAGGAGAAAGTTCTGATTCCCGGTGGAGAATAGGTCAACAGTATAAACTACGAATGCGCGATAAAAAAAATGTAACTCAATGACAGTTACGTAGCAGTTCTAAGTGATCAAAACAAGGTTCATTTAAACAGCATCTAAAACAATCAGATCAAAGAAAAAGTGTTTCCTCTCTAGAATGACAAGCAAATCACTCAATTCTTTATGACCAACCACTTCCTAATTATGCTTGATAATACTTCCAAACTGAAATTTTACCACATAGAAGACAAGAACATAGTAATGTAGCATAAGTCAGACAATCCCATTTTGAGAATATTCCCCAATAAAAATGCCACCAAAATTATTTTCCAGCATCAAAACGGAGAGGTAAACTTGTTCTTCTCAGCCACCTAAACGTACCATCACATTAAATTGGTCACAGATAGACTCGATAAAATTCTTTGGGATAACTAAAATCCAAACTAGTTCGTAATCATTAATGGAAACACTGCCTACTCATATGTTATTTCTCGCAACAATGTCTTTGGTAATGTTGTCTCACCCATAAACTAGATTCTGTCGCTTGACAAGGTTTAGAATGAGTAAGGTGATCCTGCTATGACTAAAGTGTAAAAAAATGTCATCAGTCTTTCGCAGGGAAGTATATTTTTCATGGGAGGGGCTGCTATTAACTACATCACGCTCAGCTCACATGCCTTTCTGGGTAATTATAGATTCTAGAATGACAGCACTGAGGGACATTCCAGATTCTTTTTTTTGAATATTGCCCTGAAAAGACTTAACAACTGTTTGATTGCTGCTAAATTCCTGAAGAATAATTACTATTACGATGCTCTGGGGAGAAAAGCAGTAGAGAATCTCGAGCTCGACATTGCTACAAAATCATTTAAAATGGGTAAAAATCTTGCGATGGTGCTGACCCTTGAGCCACTGATGCACCAGAACTAAAGAAACTTACTGATTGGACACGTAACGATGATTCTCGGAAAGTACGATTTGGCTCAATAACATTATTTGAAGTCGTCAGAACCTTTGAATGCATTAGATATGCGATGTGACATTCAGGACTGGTTTGTGGCTTCGTCCCTCACCAAAAATATCGCTCCTTAGCAATAGCCCTTTATTAGCAAAAGGTTGGCCACTCAGACAGAGTCTCAGGGCAACTATACCGAAGCTCTCAAGCAGTTTGAAAAATCTGTCATAAACAACTAAGTCAAAAATATCGAAAAATCCACCATTTAAAAACATAATGTTGAATGTTTTGCAGGCATTGCTCGTACTTCTATCAAACTTGGAGACATTCAAAGAGGCTTTAACATCGCAAGAGACATCAAAAATAAATCTCTCCTCACCGACATTGCTGTGGTTTGTGAAAATATGAAGCAGTTTCTCGAAGCAGCGCAAATATACTAGAAAGCCGATAATTTCTAAAAAGCAGCCTCTCTGTATCTTCAACTCAAAATGTTCAAGCAAGCATCTCCTCTAATGAAAAAAATCAAAAGCTCATCAATTCTAATAAAATACGGAAAAGCAAAGGAATCGGAGGGAGCTTTTAAATAGGCATAGTAGGCCTATTAAGATGCCGAGGCCTGGGAAGATGTTGTCAGAGTGAATCTGAATAACTTTGATAATTTATAGAAGCCAAAAGACATTCTGAGAAACAAGTGTTCAACATCTACGGTGGCCCTTATGGTGGCTAGCTATTGCGAAAAGAGGGGCATTTGGGGGTAGGCTGTCTAGTTTTACATTATGGCTAACCGGAAAGAGTAGGCTTTCGTGATGGCAACTAGTCACGGATAGATGGACACTTATGCAAACTGTCTTCAAGAGTACACTACCTAGTAGAGAAACCAAATTGCGGTTTATTATGAAAGCAAATCTAACTGGGACAAAGCTGCTAAGCAGTATTAACTTGCTAAAAACCCTCTCAAAGCTCTCAAGTTGTTTATCAAAGCTGGCTAAATATTCATAGACAGCATGATATAGTTGATCGAGAAAAATTCCACTATGGAGCACCTGGTTCAGTAGTTGCTGGACTATTTGATGGGAGAAACTGACGGTCAGCCCAAAGACCCAATATACACCTATCGATTGTATCGAATCCTCAAAAATTACAAAAATGCAGCTAAAATTGCAGTAACCATAGCCTCTCAGGAGCAATAAAGTGGTAATTACCCCAACGCTCACGAAATACTCTTCCAATCATATCAAGATATCAAAAAGGCAAATGTCGCAGTCCCGATGTAACTTTAAAAGAAACTCAATATCCTTCATTCCTATATCATCGCAATCAAAAGACTTGCCAAAATGGATAATCACATCGACACCGCTCTATTACTTGATAAAGTGGCTAAAAACATCCTTCAATTCCCAGTTCACGCTTCTAACATTTTGACTACGATTGTCATGAAGGCTATGAGGGCTTAATTGAAAGGGCTAGCTTATAAATGGGCAATCGTCGTAGTCCGTCCCTAATATAAGAATGGAGTATGCTTTTGTATTAAATGTTAGATTCCTGAGAAATTTTTGGACAGAGTTAAGAAGGTGGCAATGAAACCGGTCAAAGACGAGATTCCCTAGCTCAAATCTCCATGTCCTTTCTGTAAAGAACCTGTTCCAGATTACCAATAGGACTGTCCAAGATGTCTAAACTATATTCCATTCTGCATTGCTTCAGGAAAGTAGTTATTGTTTTATTTTTTAGACATATTGTGGCCGAGGATCTCGGATATTGCAAGCACTGCAAGTTCCCTATGAATTGCTCCGCAATGAAAAAGATGCTAAACTCCGAAGGAATCTAGCAAAACTGTCCTATGTGCAACACAGATATCACCATGGATGACGTGCAAATGGTTGGATAGGGTGGAGTCGCCGCTTTGAAAAGAGCGCCCCCTCAAAAAGAGTAGGAAAAGGGCAAATCAACAAAATCAATATAAGGAAAGTGATACACTCTAAACAAGTTGATAATTTGAGGAATATAATTAAACTCTACAGTCTAAAATGAACAAATCTCAAATTAATACCGATTTTTCATAATTTGAAATAATCAGAGTGCCAAGTGATACATAAACAGTTCGCGTATCATCGATGCTAGTTTATCAGGGGTCTCCTCATATCACTCATTTCAATGTCCTACTGAATTTGGACTGGTCTAGCTTGCTATAGCTGTTCGTTGAACTCTGCAATTTCCTTGAAAACATCGTACAGGAACACAACCCCAGCGAGATCCGAGTCCTTGTTTTGCATAACCATCTCAGTTTTCTATATTATATAAATGAGATACTGTATAGTTGATTGAATCCTTCCCGGGGATGGTTTTCTTCTTTTTATTTGACACCAACGCCAACCGATATCCCTTCATTTGGAACAGCATTAGCATTTCCAGCAAATTGGTGTCAGCATAAACGCATAAAAAACTCTCTTCTTCTTTATAGATGTCACCTACCAGCAAAGACTTGTTCCCACTTTCCAGGTACTTCAATGCGAATTACTTCACCTTTATTACTCCTACTAAATTTTCAATCAAGTCGCGATACACCAAAATGTAAGAATAGTCTTTGCGATATATTTCATCCACTTTCTGTTATGTTAGTCTTTAGTTTGTGTTTAGTAGATAGAGCTTTTTCATTGGAATCATTATTTTTGTCACTCTTTAGCACCGGAGCTATAAAATTGAAGTCAGTAGTATCCTTTCCTCTCTTCTTAAAGATTACTTGAGTTAATTTTTTTTATTACTTCTCCGGTAAGGAAGGTTGCTAAGTCCTTGTGCGCTATCCTTTGATGAGCATGAACTCCTAGCAAGTAGTCGAGACCTTTACTGATTGGATATGATAGGACCCAAAAAACTTTAATCAAAATCTTAATAATTGGAACACCGACAGCAGCTATTTAAACTTTTTTAGGTCCAGTGCAATAAGCCATCGGAATAATCTCTCCAACAATCAGTACAACAAAAGTACTGAATATGATAGCAGCCCAGTCGGGCATCAACGAATGGACTACCAATGGCAAAGTTTCCAAAGCCATCGCATTTACCAGCAACAACGTTACCAAAAATAAGTGTTGATTTGACACTACTTCCAATATAGATTTAGCATTCTTTTTCTCTTCAGCAGTACCTCCCACGGTCATAACCTCCAACTGCATGGTCTCAATTGACATCAAACCAACACACATTCCCGAACAAAATCCACCACAACATGTCAACCCTAAACTATCAAATAAGAATAGTTACCGCCCGCAATGAGGAGATTCACCCAAAATGCGCTCTCAGAGGGATGTAAATAATGATGACCAGAATGAGTTTATTACTATTTTTAGTTTTAATTGCTTCCCTCTCCTCCATGTGAGCCCTGTTCCGATGTTTCCTTTCCTTGCTACTCTTCGTGTTATTTTTTCTATTCTTGATTGTTTTCCTAATTATTAGCTTCCTCTTTTTCAATACTCTTTTTCTACTCATCATAACCGGCTAATCTGTGTTTCTAGTCTTTTGTTGTAACAACGTGTTTCACAATTTCTGTTGCATCTTATTTATCGTAACTATATTCTTATCGATTACTCATATTCTGGCTATCCTAATCATCTCGCGAATCTTTTTGACTTTCATAGTCGTGGTTCTTTTCTGAATTTTTTTAGTTGTCACTTTTTTCACTGTCTCCGTTACTCAGCAAGTCGTTTTAGCTACCGTAATTTTTGGTTTCACATCGATTGTCTACATTGTCTAGATTTTCTTCTCTTTTGGCATTCCCATCAATAGTATTTCCTTCCCACCGTTCTCTATGATAGTCTCTACTCACAATATTTCGAACAATACCAACAGCTTCATTTTGATCATCCGATTAATCATTACGACTATTGTCGTTTCCGTGACTTCCAGTGGGATAGTGTCCGTTCGCTCCATTATTTTGATTTTCTGGATTGTTCCCGTGTTCATTGTTGAAGTTATCGTCATGAGTTGTGTGGGTTGACTCGTTTTAACCATCATGTTGAGTGTTGCCTTGATTTGTGCTACTCTTTTCTTAAGTGGTTTAGCTCCCATGACCTCCAGAGTTTCCGTAAGTTCCATAATCTCCGTGGCTACCATGCTCGTGATTACCATGTCCATGACCACTGTGTCCTCCACCTCGATATACAACAGCATCATCTTCGAGATTGTTCTTTTCATCTGCATTTTTAATGAGAATGTTACCATCCGCATTGTTTTAATGGTCTTGTATGGTACTATCCTCCGTTTCCAAATGTTTAGACACCTACGCATTTATTGTTAGTTGTAGGGTGAGTATGGTGATCAATAATTTTCCAAGAAGTGCTTTTTTGGATTTTTTCATGTGCGACTATTTATATAAAAAAAAACTCAAACTAGTTGAAAAAAAACCTTTTATCATTTATTTTTATGAAAATTTATAATTTGTTGAATGGAGTATTTTTGGGCGATTTCTGTCTTACCCAATAAACTAATAACGAGGAAATAATCAAAGAGTCAAGACAAGAGTTGTCCTCAGCAACAATTTGCCTTAATTTTGTTTTTCTCGTTGCCACATCGCGCACAAATTAACCTTTTGTCCTTACAGCTCTCCTGACAAGTTGGAAGCCAGCAGAGCAGACACGGAGTTAATGCGATTCCCCATAGACATGCCGTTTCTCCACATTGGTGATCGACATAATTTGGAGTTTCTATTGCGCATAGTGGGCAACTAACGTTATTTCCCCATTAGGTGAGATTTTTTATTGTTGGATCAGCTTACTTTACTTGTATAATAGTTGTTTGTTGCATTCCATAATTTGGTTGACCATAGCCCGGTTGAACATATTGCTGATTAAAGTTCGGCTGTCCATACATTTTAGTTTTCTTTTACAAAAGTTATATTTAATTATCCAGAAACTCAAACAGAATCTGTGATGTCCCAGTCTCAAGTCTAAGTCAGAAGGGCAACAAAACGAACAAAAATGGATATTTAAATGGTTAAAATGTTCTATAGAATAACTGGTGTGATGATATTACATTTATTGCTATCTTATTAATTTCTTGGCGATATGAAAGGAAGAAGAAGTAATTATGTTTAACTATTCCAGAGAGAAAAGATCTTTTTAAATAGTAAGACAAAGAGCCTAGGCGTTAGGAACACTAATCACCACAAGGAAGTTAGATGTATCAGACTTTTGACTCGGTGTTATCCAATAACCAGACTGGGTAATCAACCATTGCTAACAAGTTCTAGTAGTATTATGACAATCAATTCCAAGCAGCCAAGTATTAGGAGAACCCGATGTATTACCAGCAAAAAATTGATGAGAAAAACGGTTAGGAGAATTAACATCAACCGTAAACTCCACAAAAATAGCAACCTAACTAAGAGTAGTCAACCATCAGCTAGGTAAAAACTAAAGGAAGACGAAAAAAAGCAATAGGGAAAAAGAATCGGGACTTTCTAGACGTTGAGGGATAATAAGAGGCAGATCAAAAAATTCCGTACCCCTAGACGAAGGAATAGAACAATCAGAACGATGTTTATGACTTCGGCCAAAAATAGGAAAACGACAAATAACCTGAATAGGATTTGTAGAAAGCTTAGGACGACTTGGAATAGGAAGAAATGTAGAAAATTATCTAAAAAAAGAAGCAAGAGATTAAAGAAAAGTCTAATGAACAAGTGATAAGCTTCAAAACCTTGCTAGATTCGTCAGGAAATGACAAGTAACTTAAAAAAAGAATTTACTACGCCCCAATTGCACCCAAGGAAAGGACTTTTTGCTACTTCAAAAGGTATCAAAGTGGTCTTTCCTAAACCTACCAGCTCATCGGATAGGATCACAGACCTCTTATTTTCTGTTAGAATCAGAGAGGTAGCATCGGCGCTAACATGTACATAAGCATGACCAAATAAATGGATAAAAAATCTCCCTCTTATCTCGGAAAACTCAGAGGGAATTCCACTGGGTCGAGTTATCTTCTCTACGACAATGGCCTCAACCCCAACAACAAGCTGGATCGAGCCTAGTGGAGGATCACCATGGCGAGTATAGAGTACGAGAATAACTTTATGGGCATGAAGGGGCCTCGAAGAATTAAAATCACCACTCCTAGGATTCGCGACTAGGAGGAATGGGACTCCTTCAAACTTGCGGAAAATTAAACTCTTGATCAGTTTCCTCCTCCAGTGACCACGTACATCTCGCATAATTCAGAGTTTTCCGTAATAAACAACCCAAGTGGAACTAGAAGCTTAAATCTTATGCTCTAAATTTTGGAGGCCGCGTTAAAATGCCTTCCATTAAAAATTTTATACTTGTTGACGCCAATTATACCTCCGAAGAGGATCTCAATGCCCCTAACACTCTTGTCTTCGGGAAAATAGATTAGAATACTTTTAGTTTGTAATTTGGTCATCCTTTGTCCTTATTCCAGGCTTTCGGCATAGTAATGAGTGCATTTGACTTCAAACTTAATTGTGAATGAATAGAATGAATGATTGCTATTCGAAATGATTGCTTTTTATCAGAATTAATGGTAAACACAAGAGCATAAATGAAAGACTTTATATTTAACAATGAAAATCTTTTCGATTGGTTTCAAGGATTACAGCATTTTTTCTCCTTTTTCTCAGTTTTCTCAATCAACAGAGACTACTTCTTGATTCCTCCGTTGGAATTTTTTGTGTTATTCGGCTGATACTTGTTTTTAGAAAGGATTTCTAAGCATTCAACATATCAAATACATTTAACCATCAGAGTAAACGCCTAATCTATCCCTGATCCATCTAGTGCACTCCCCTAGACAAATCCCATCCCGTGTTTCTTTGCGAACTCCTCTCCATGCTCAACTAAACATATCGTTATCAAATTTACATTTCACCGATCGATACTGTCTTAAGTCATTCTTATTGCCGATCATCAAACAAACTATGTTTTCGGCTCCATACGTTTTCAACTCTTTTATCCATTTCTACAGACTCTATAACGTTGTCGCTCTTGTTATATCATAGACCACCATTGCACCATTTGCACCTCGGTAGTACGCGCTAGCCATTGATCGATACCGTTCCTGTCCTGCTGTATCCCATATCTGAATTTTGATTACTTTTCCGTCGATTTATATAGTCTTGGTGGCAAATTCCACTCCGATTGTGGTTTTAGATTCCATATTAAACTCATTCTTTGTAAATCGAGATATGATATTCGACTTTCCGACTCCTGAATCCCCGACTAGTACAATTTTATAATGAAAATCCAACTCCTGTTTTTTATGTGACTTTTCCATTGCTATTTTTATCAATATCCAATGCAATAGATATTATTGTTAAGACATCAAATATTACTACCCAGCCAATGTTTTTTAATACGTACAGTTTGGATTCAATAATCATTCATTCTGCTTTCTTCTCCTTCTTAGCAGGTAACATTCCTTCCTTGTACAGTGCTTCGATCTATTTGGCGTATTATGTTCGTCCAGCATGTCTTTGGATTTTCATTGTATTCGTCAAAATTCCTCTGATCATGAAGCCTTGAGGTTCCAAATGAATATTTTTGGCTTGTTAGAAACCCATGAGTCCCCCTTTCTTTCCAATTGCATTTAATTCGGTAAGCAATTCTTGCCTTATGGCCAGGTTCTGACATAACTCTTCGAAAGAACCGTTGACTTCTAGCTTTTCGGCTAACTTCATAACATTTTCTTTCTTTGGTGTGGCAATTGCAACGCAAAAAGTCTAAGTAGAATCTCCGTGCAAAAATAACTCTGCAAAGTTCTCCGACTTCATATACAGATTTTAGACCTTCTCTGGAGCGACATACTATCCCTGTTGAAGTTTGAAAATGTTTTTCTTTCGATCAATGAGTTTCAAGCCACGCTTTTCAGGAAGTATTGCTCCTACATCTCCAGTCAATAGCCAGCCGTCCTAGGTAACGGTCTCTTTGGTTTTTTCCGGGTTCTTATAGTATCCCATGAAGACACAAGGGCCTCTCATCCAGATTTCTCCTCTTGGTCTTGGGTTTCCTTGTTCATCCTTGTCCTTGCTCGTGTAGTTCATTTCAGGAATATCAACCAATTTGAACTCGAGATTACCCTGTATTAGAATAAAATATTTACTGCAGGACCACCAATTTGTCCAACATCGGGATCATACGCCTGAGTAACGGTCACACCACCTGATGACTATGTCTGCCCATATCCTTCCATTAAAGGAGCACCCATTACAACCTTCAAAAATTTGTGAACATCGGGCAATAAAGGAGCACTCCCTGATATCATGAGTCTGACATTTCCTCCCAGAGCCTGCTTGGTTTTATTGAAAAACACTCTGTCATATACTTTATGAGTAAATCCACCATTTGTAGATACATTTTTCATTTTTACGGACAGACCGTAGTCCAATCCTGTTTTAGCCCATCCTTCAATCTCTTCAAATTTTCCCTTGATAACATCGTGAAAACGACTGAAAAGTCTTGGTACGCTGACAAAAATGGTTGGTTTAACGAGTGTTAGGTCATCTTTAATTTTCTGAACATCTCCAGAATAATAAACAATCCTGGCACCACAGCTCATCATGGAGTATAAGAACTATCTCTCTAAAACATGAGGCAACGGCAGGTAAGAAATACAGATATCATTTGAACTAAATCCAAGATCTTTATTTGCTTGAGTTGATGCACAAAATGATGCTAGGTTTCGATGTGATAGCATTGCTCCCTTTGGAGGACCTGTTGTCCCACTCGTGTAGGAGAATGTCAGACACATTTCAGGTTTTACTGTATAATCGGCGCTGTTATAATCGGCCATTTTATCACTTCCTGCCTTCAACACGTCGTCATACCTTATAATCTTCAGCCCTCTTTAAGTAAGCTTTGCAGCATGTTCTTAATTAATCGGATCGAAACTGACCAATGTTTTCAACTTTGCTAAATCGGTAGTTTTAACCAACGCGCTAATGCTCTTATCATTGACAAAGCAGGTTGTTAAGCCAGTGTGATTTAGTACGTATGAAATGTTTTAATCACCAAGGGTGTCATAGATCGGAATAGTTACAAAGTTGTACAATGCGCACGATATATCGGTAACAGACCACTCCATTCTATTCCTTGAGAATATTCCGACAAATCTAAATCCGAATTCCTCTTCTGGTTAACTAGCCAATCCTAAATTGATAATCCCACTTCCCAGTTGTGAAGCTTGTTTGATTGTCTGTTCGTAGGTAATGTATTTCACGTAGGGATCCTGTCCTTCTTACCGTATGATTGTTCCTGAATTAGTCAAAAAATTACCTAGACATTCTTTTTTACCGTATAGTTTTCCACTATTGAGTAGAATGTCTTTCATTGTTTTCAGGTTTTCTGATGGGGCTTCCAAAAGTCCGCCCTTCTGCTCAGGGTGACGAAAGATCGCAGTTTAGCCCTCTTTGGCTTTGGTAACTGGTACGCAATAATTGATTGAACTTGTTCCTCCCATAGATCAATATTGGATAAGTATTATAATTGTCGTAGATATTTTGTTACGTAATCCGTACTTATGCTATTGATTGCCATCAGAAAAAAATGAACGCTTTTTAGGAAGCGGATAAATATTAAAAAATAATTGATAAGTATGATATTCAAAAAAGTAATGAAAATGAGCAAATATTCTAAATCAAAACTAGTTATTCCCATGGTTTTCACTTTCCATATCCATTTTTGCGAGTGAATTCGAATTTGACTTTTTTGGGTCACCACCATTTTCCAAAAAGTTCTGATCGTACTCTGCAAAGAAAGTTTCTCCATTGAGTATGTTATGCTGCTATTTTTCCTAAAATCTAGTGATCCTTACCTATATGATTTTGTATAGTTTCTGAATAGACTGATGGATGAAATCATAATCCAAGACAAACCCGCAAATATCCCGAATTTGAAAGAGTTCCTCACAGGTTTTCAGATAGAACCTGACTTAATTGGCATCGCATTGTTTCCAAAACTACAGTTTCACAATCTCCCCGATGATATTGGCGTATTTCGATTTTATGCTTTGGTCCTTTTAATCCTCATCGAAGAGCAAAATCAGAGCGTATAGGTAGGCTGCTTTTCCATCCCCGTATAGTTCGTATTTGAAGACCAGTTTGTTCATATTTTTGATCAGCTAGAAGCTCAGGTTTGTTGGTGAATGGCTTTTCAGCAGTTCTTTGTGCTGTTTCACCGTGGACTCGATCATCAAGTAGGCGATATCATGGTTCATGCTCTATTATTAAATGAGAAGAGTCATCAGATTTGAAAGTGCGATCTATATCTATTGGTGGTATTGGGTTATCTTCAAATTTTTTAAAACGAACAGAACTCCCTCGAAAGATCCTGCTGTGATTCCCCATGGGTTGTTATTCAGGTCTCCTATTAACTCAATTGTCCATTCCTCGAATCCGTCAATCCCCAAACTGGTATCATTTTTCGGACAGCTCATCCTTAGGATTATCTCGTTAATGAAGTCGTAACCGAGCTCTGATAATTGGCAGACTTACACACAAATCCTGCTTACAACTGTACAAACTGTAAGCAATTGCCTGATTTCCAGCATTTTGTAGTGATGCAATACAAATCGAAGGATGGCCACCAATTACTGGTATGTCTCGGATCCGACAAATCTTTGACCCGCTTTCTATCTTTTTATCAAATGGAGGATCTATGGGAGACTGTCTACCGAATGGCGACAGGTGGTTTACATCAGAATATTCATTTTTTCTTGATTTGGTTTGTTATATTCTACTTCTTCTTTTGAAAAGACGGATATTAGGAGGGAAAATCTGCGTTTATTTTCGATTTGTTTGTCTTTGAAGTACTATGTCAATTTGGAAGCATTCCGGTAAATTATCAACGATAGTAAACTAAACAACTTCCCGTAGTTTTTTTGAAAAAATTAACCCTGACTGGAAGGTTACGAATAGTCTAATTCAAGGAAATCCGATACGTGATGAGAACTTTCAATATACTCACGAATAAAGTTTTAGTAGATCTGAAAAAGAGGATCTGAATTGATGTCCACTGAATAGTATTCTTTCAAGACGTCAATTCTCCAAGACTACTTTTTAAAAAGGGTCTGTTCAACTAAGCTGCAATATTTTTATTACTTTTCATGTCTCGAATACTAAATCGGGAGAATATTATTTTGAAGATTCGCTGAGGAATACATCTGAATCACAAATTTAGCAAAAGTTCCTGTGAACTAGTGACACAAAAATTTCGAAAAGAGTGTCGACCATTTTCTAATGTCCATCGTGTATTGAGTTGATATTGCCAAGAACCCTTCTGGATTGACTATTCTCCTGAACTTATGAAAAATCGACAAAGCCATATCAATAAACGCCTATGTTTCTACAGCTGCAACAAAAAAGGTCAGCAACTAATAAATAAAATGATCGATGTCACGTAAGTGAGTCAGTTGAGTGTACTCTTGTTTTTGAGTCTTTTACAGTTCAGAAACTATTCCATTTGCCAAGTTGAGTAGTCTCATCCAAACCACAAAGCTTGACTCGTTGAGATTAAAAATAGATATTGAGGGTAAGCATTCATTGTTTCTAATGAGTATTTATTTAATAATTTAGGCTAGTCCTTCCGAAGCTTTATAGTACTAGGCGTTTAAATGCCACCAAATTTGTTATGCTTGCTCAGATTACCCCAGATCGTCGATTCTTTTTAATTCCAACAGCGCAAATTTCTTGTGGTTTTAGTCTCGATACTCATCACAGATGTATTGAGCTAGCAATTTGGGGTACAATGGTTCCTTTCGAAACTTTTCGATGACTCTCTCCGCTTCCTTTACAGAAGTACCCTGGAGAGCGAGATCGATAGTTTTATTGACTATTTCTTGAAGGTTCGGGGTGCAAAACATTCCTTTATTTTCTTATTGATTACTTTTTATTTGTTATTGGATAAATTTGTAAATTTGAATTTTCTTACACCAAATTTTGTTGATTAAAAATAATTTGCCGAAGGGTTGATTATAAAATTAACAGTTATCATATTTTTTTGGCGTTCACATTACTCAATGTCAATCTTTTTGGATTGCTTGGTGGAACATATTTTGGTAGGAATCCCTTCAACAAGTAAGACCAAAACATATCACGAGTCTCAATTATCAATTTTCCCTTCTTATCTTTTCCATACTCCACGGGAGTAAACGATACATAGAATGCACTTCCTTTGGTACCATAAGACGATAACTCTCCTTACTTTGGATCCACTGAAAATTAATGTGCGGAGTCAGAAGTGAACCTAGCTTTAAATTTACTGGTGTTTTTCTCGTTGTTTGTTAATCTGAAAGTAACGCTTGAAGTCACCAGTAGCGAAGACTATATTTCGATTATATCATCCGGCTAAGGTTAGCTTGCTTACAAAGATACTTTATATCGCCAGCGTGAACCCTCTTTCCTACTGATCACAAAATCAAAGGTCACTTTGCCTGGCTTCATAGGTGTAAATACAAAATCATATTCAAGTGAGTCTTTTGCATGAGACAAACTACTTTTGTGGGTGTCGACCCTTAGAAATTTGTCAAGAAGGTGCTAATAATAAGAGGGTACATTTTCCAACTGATAGGAGTATTCGTTATTTGTATTGTAGTTGTCTACTCCTTCCACAAATACTTGTGCAGCATGTGAGACGGTATGTCGGCATTGGACCGAAAGATTGGCTATGGTGATTCCTTTGTTGATTTCTGTGACTCCTTTCACGGGAAAGGTCCAAAACATCTTCTAACTAATCATTACCAGCACCTTGCAATCATACATTGAGCAGGCTGCGGGTTGAAATCCAATAGGGATTTACAAAACCTAGAAACTCTTTAACTCAAAACTGTTTTTTCCAGTATTTAGAAGCTTAAATTCCGAAAGATTATCGGGTGTCATTTTTACTCCAACCACTATCGAATACTTAAATGGGTTCCTAAACTTCAGAAATGTTGAAAATTCTTATTTTAATCCACTGTAAATCCTGTGAAGGGGGAAAGGAACAGGTTAAATTCCAATTCCAGACAGTTCATAAGTCCATTCCCCAATTTATTTTGATGTGAATTTGACTGTTGCAGATTCAGTGGCATCGAGATTTGCAGGGATATATTCTATTGGAACTTTCTTTTTTTAAAGTGACCCCAATTTAAAATTGTTTATTTTTATGACAAATTGCTAAGGGTTGGTGTTCACGATTCTTATGAATGCTTTTGAATTTGTTGGGTTTTCGATTTAGGCTTAAACAATGGTGGAAACTCCAATTGGTGATTTTAAGTTGTTAATTACAATGGGAGGACGCTGGGTAGCTCTCAGATTAAGCTAGTAAAGAGTTTACCCAATCTAAGGATTAGTGAATGTTAAAGTCCCCTTAGCCTTCCCCTCTAGCAAAGGGGCATACATCAGTTTATAAGGATGAAATTTGTCTGGATCTATAGTATAACTTGGTGACCCATCCAAGCAGTCCCCACTTACAAAGACATCAAAGGTCGTTTTTTCATTTATTTATATAGGTAGAGTAAACTCTTAAACGGTCCTCTAGCCAACCGATCCTAATAGTTCAATCTTTTTGTAGGCTTGAGGGAAATTTGTGGTTACCGTTAAAGTGTACCATATGTATTGCGAGCTTTCTTCATCGGTAAATGTAATACACCCCGTATATTACCCAGTTAATATCGGTTGGACTGAAAAACTATAAGTCTCTCGACCGCCGGATGGTATCACCAGCTTAGGAAGTCCTTTGAAGTTTGGCATATCTGCTTATACATTAAACACCATTGGTCTCTCTGCTGAAGGATTTTTTACGGTTATTGACTTCTTTACGACTTCCTTGACCTCACATTTTATCTAAATATTTTATTATGCGAGAGGCTACTCTCCAATGCCAATTATCTCGTATTCGAAGTGATCCAACGTTGAAGGATTAGTCATCGTCAGTTTGGCTTCTGCTTTGTTTGCCCATTTTGGTCGAAAAGTAACGGGAAAGTTACCAATGGTATCTTTTTTGACAGGAAAATGAGATCCGTAGTTAGAATTTATGGCAAAATAATTTCCGTTTTTGTGAGGATCAGCGTGCCAGTGAATTTTTATATTCCAATCTTGATCAGTGTTATTCACAATAGGTAAGTCCTGAGTCACCTCAGTACGAGCAGCCGCACTCATTTACAGAATGGCTTTCAAGGGTTTTGGTTGAATTGTAAATACTAGTCGATATCTCCTCACATCTGTCTTTGATTTATTATAAAGCAGCACATAAGTTGTAAATTAGTAGACAGGGTTCTTACATACTATGGAAAAATTTAGTTTGTTTTCATTAGAAACTGTTACTGTGCTGATTGTGTCTTTCTTTCTCTCTTCTCTCTTTTCAGTTATTAGCACTTCTTCCTTTGTTGTAGCATAATGATTAGTAGGAAGTTAGACTTTAAAATATTAGTCTATTTGGCTCTACACGATTTTTTATGTTTCCTTCTAGCTTTTGGTAAGATATTTGTTCAATGATTTTTTGTTTTTTTTAAAGCTTTCAATAATTTTTTTTCCTCGAGCCATAATTTAATTCCTAACATTTAAAGCATAGTCCCAATTCACAGATTGTTCGACATTTAAGGTCATTGGTGGTCGAATATCGGAGGTGACTGGAGGAGGATCGACGCTTCCAATGATTTAGTGTTGAAATTCCCCAATAATAGAGTTCAAAAATAGTATAGTAGTTTTGGTTTTATACATCGACATCGGAATATACTGCAAAGTCAGCTGTGCAGTACCATTTCTCTTGATCTTGATGTTGTCTTGTTTGCCATAGATAACCTGACATTGCTCTGATGGATCTAGTAATGGTTTTTTGTTCTTGGTTTAAAACATGTACTAGGTTTCGTAGGAAATGCTAAACTCAGCGATGTCAAAGCCATTGTACTTATTTGCGACGTCCAGATTGAACTACACGGATTCGTACAGCAGGCCTGACACGTTCCATACCTGATCGCTGGTTCTTCCGACAATCTAGGACTGCAAATCAAACACCAGGGCTGCAGCAGACACATTATCCTCTTTGATATTGATAAACATGATCCTTCCCTTCGACACACTTCCCAATCTTGATACAAACTTAATTTGATACTTATGTGTCTGTTTTGGTTATATCACAAACTCATCGCTTCCCATCATCAGAAAGTCCCTGCTTCCTTAGTATTTAACGGTGTATCGAACTGCCTTACTGGATGGGTTGTTCAAATCTATACTTCTGATTATTTATTCTCCGAGAATGCACTTGAACATTACGATTTATTTCTTTGGAGAGTAGAACGGGAGGTAGATATAGAGATGCATTATGAGCAATATCATCTATCTGGCTAAAGGATCGTAGATATCTCGAGGTATAATGTGGGCTCTCAAACCGATAGTTTGTAAAGCTTCACAAACTGCAATTGCGTTCTATTTGAGTTAGTCTTAGTTGTTGCAGTTCAGTTTAACCTTTTTCATCACTTAGATTCCTGCATATTTTTGAATCAAAGCGCCAATTGCCACAGCGTCCTTGAAGTCTCTGTCAAAATTGGTGAGTCTTCTTTCCTCTAAGATGATGTCCTGAATTGCCTGCTACGTCCACAGAAGAAGCAGGTTTTATTGGGAAGATACAAAATTAGACCCATCCAAGTAGTATTTGGGGATATGAGGAGGGTCTATCAAGTGCGCATTAAAGTTTTTAGGAGTC
>JAOWAT010046567.1:0-11579 GCA_028571025.1 Longipedia americana | reverse complement strand
AAGATGAATTTCAGCAAGACTTAAGGGTGTGGTTGCCTCGGGGTAACTACATTACATGTTTTTTGAGCTTGTTTCCATATTAGGGGACCAAAATGAAAATTTTAGGCCTACCCCCAAAATAATCTGAAAAATTTGGTACACCCAAATGGTCCTCTTAGACGTGATTTTTAAAAAGTGCAATATTGCATATTTCATGCAATATACAATATTTCATTTTGAATGCAATTTTGCAATGCAATATATTTTGGAGTGCATGCTTGTCTTTTGCGGAAATTTCAGAAGATTTGTGCTTCAAATAAATATTGCAATCCGATATTAAACTCAAATTGCTATATTGGATTTAAATTGCAATATTGAATTTTGCATTCAATATGCAATATTGCAAATTTTAAAAATAATGTCTAAGAGGACCAAAATATCACATCTTTAAAATCAATATGATCATGATGAACATTGTTGCTAAGCTACTTTAGAGGCCTTTTTCAATCCATTTCTTGACTGAAAACCCTGTACATTTAGAAAGAGAGACATAGGCAGCAAAGAAAAGATCCTTACAGGGACTCACAAACTCACTCTTCTTTGCATGATTATGTGTTCACAATAGTGATGTCATGGAGCTCAAATTTTAAGGCAAATGAGAGTGTGTGCTTGTGCATGTGTTTATGTAGTTGGAAGAATAATTAAGGATATAAATGTTTTTATGAGTTAAGTCTGAATGTGTACTGTTGGAGGTATGAAATGAAAATACTTTAAATCAATTTAAAATTTAAGAAAAAACCTAGAGAAAATCTTGATATTTGTTTTGTTTATCACAAGATTCTATTTTGTTCTCAAATATTCTTTAATTCTTACAGTAATACTAATAGTGATTATTTTTTAGGGTGTTTAAAGAAATTCTACAACAAAAGTTTCCAAAATATCTACGACATATTTTTTTTTGAAAACTGACTCATTTAGTAAAAGAAGGGGATTCAAAATGAAACTTTTGAAATTTTAATGATTTCGAAAGTTCGTTCAAAAATTATGATAGGATTAAAAAATGAAAACATTTTGTTATGTTCCTAGAACACCTTATTTTTACATGACAAGTTGGCTATTGGATTTGAATTCTATATTTTTATTTGTCTTTTTCTCAAGCATCTAACATAGATGGAGACAAATTTGGAGTTGAGTTTAGTGATACAGTATATGGGTTCTTTTTCAAAAATAGATTTTATACAAGTTGCCATATTAAAAAAGTGAGCCTTAAGTACATAATATAATAAAGTTTTGGAAAAAATACGTACAATGCCCGTAGTCTAGAGCGAACAATTTTGGATTTTTTCATATTTTTCATAAAAATCGATGAGCAAATTTTGAAAAGAAATCACAAATAAGCATTGAGCTAAAACTAACAAATTGTAAACAAACTCTTGTTTACAATTGGACCAAATTGTAAACAAAAAATAAGATTATATTTTGAATCTGAAAATCTTATGGGGGACTCCTAATGACCTGAAAAGTAATTGTTAAAAGTTTGGCCTATAGGTTATGCAGTGAAAATTTGAAAAAAGCTTCTCACAAAAACTGTTTGCTCTAAACTGAGGACACTGTACATATACACTTTTTTTATAAGAATAAAGTTTATAAGAATAAGAGCTTCAAATTTCTGAAAAAATAAGAATAAAATAAGAATATGGCTCACAATAGTATAAAGTGCATTCCCTGCTTTTACAAGTAGCGCACTTTTCAGTTGATTTGAACTGTATATGTTTATTTTTGGTTCATAATATTGGTTTTATACAATTCAATTCAAAGGTAATATTTAGAGCAAGTCTATTATTACAAAGTGTTGAATTTACCCTTTAACAAATTATTTCATATCAAATTCTTATTTGACTTTGAATTAAACTTTAACAAGATATCTACAGTATTAGCTGTTGCATAGTTTTGTCAATAGGTGGTGCTAGTTGTCAATGCCAAGACAAAACCTATTAAGTAAAAATATGTTTGTGGGCTGAGCTTCAAATTAGAATTTTTGTCAGAGTTAAAACTTGTATATTCTTAACTTGAAGCTAGCTTTTCATAGCAATTTTCAATAAAAATCGTTAAAATTTTCGCCGCTACGCGCGTACAAGAAAATTTTACGATTTTTACCCCTAGATGGGAAATTTTGCCATTTTAGGGGCCAAAAAATAAGAATATGCTAAGAATATTTTGAGCTTAAAATTCTGAAAAAATAAGCATATCCGAGCTTCAACCAAATTTTTCGTATTCTTATAAAAAAAAGAGTGTATTAAGCGTTTCTGTACCATTTTTCAAAGCCGAGAAATGACCCAAAATGTAAGTCCAAAATTTGCTGGGCATCCCTTTAGATTTTTCTACATTTGCAGAAATGATGAAATGTGATGTGAGTAATAAGCATTGAAGCTCATCACTCACATCATTCACATTATTTATTTCGAACAGAGCAGGGATAATATTTATTAAATAACAATGAATTGGGATATCAATTGTTTCACACTTAATTGGAGAAATTTTGGTAATAAAACTCCTCCATAGAATCAGCAAGTCCCTTGTTACTTAATTGTTTTTTCTCTCTTCTTCTATTTTGAAACCAAATGGTTATTTGTTCCTCAGTCAAATCCAACTCTATAGCTATTTCAGCTCTTCTAGTTTTTGTTAAATAGTTATGTATTTGAAATTCTTTCTTGAGCCCTAGCAATTGTGTTCTTGTGTAGCAGTGTCGATATCGCTTTTGTAATGGTCTGGCACAGAATGATAACAATGATTTTTGTCTTACTGGCCACAATTTGATATAAAAACATTTCATGGGAAGAAGCTCAGAAAGTTCAGCACCAATGATCAATGTATATAATATCAGCCCTTTTCTATATTACTTATAATTTTATATCATCAAATCACAGAAGGAATGCTAGCCCTATCAATTTTCATATGACTCATTTTTGATGGAATCTGTTAAAGATTCGTACTCAATGTCTAATTCCTCATTTTGAGATACTTTTTCTTTTTCATATGTTTCACTTGCCACTAAATCACTGTCTACATTTTCATTTGAGACTTGCTTTCTCATTTGCCTTCTTCTATTTTGAAACCAAATTTTAATTTGCCTCTCTGTCAAACCTAGAGTTGTTGCCAACTCTTGTCTCCTTATAACTGAGAGAAAATTATTTGCCAAGAATTCTTTCTCCAACTCTAACACTTGAGCAGGTGTGTAGGGCCTTCTGTAGGGCTTTGAGAGCATCCTAGTTCAGAATGATATCAATGATTTTTGTTAAACAGTCCAAAACTATGGGTTTAACAAGTTTTATTGGCAGATAATTCAATAATCAATTTCCCCCTTCAATCCCTTTTCACACAGACTTGGATTGAAATTTGGATTTTTGTTAAAGTTGAGCATGCCAATCCGAACATTTTGTAGAGGACATCATAAAACATCTGTACCTTTTTGCAGTTCCCAAATGGTTTTATAAATGATTAGAGGGCAAAGAATGTCAGATACTTTTTTGACCACTTGTATGACAATATCTTAAATCCATCTATTGGGAACCAAAACTCATTAAATAGCTCTGTGTTTTTGGACCAGTTTTATATTGCTAAAAAATTTCATATATCTTTTGTTTAAGTATAAGTTGATGCTAACAAGCTACTTCAATCAATTTTTACAATAAAACTCATTTATGGAGTCGGTAATGGATTCACCAACATTTGATAACTCCTCTTTTTGTGATGCTTGTTCTTTTGCATACATTTCCGTTGCCACTGCTTGCACATTTGACAGTTGATTTGACGTTTGCTTTTTCTGTTTCATTCTTCTATTTTGAAACCAAATTTTAATTTGTCTTTCTGAACGCCCTAAAGTTGTTGCTAATTCTTTCCTCCTTGTTAAAGATACAAAATTATTAACTTCAAATTCTTTCTCTAGTGTTTGTAACTGGATTGTAGTAAAAGTTAGTCTTCGATGAAACCTTGAAAACAGTGAGTTTAATGATTTTTGTTAGATTGGAAAAATTACTAAAATGAGAAAGGAGTTAAAAGAGAAATATATTTTAAGTATTTTTAAAAATCTATTTTGATTTGTCACCATGAACAAATCCAGAATGTGAATTAATGAATTTTAAGCAGTCACCATGAACAAATATAAGTGAATGGTTTTCATTCAAATTTTGAATAGAAAATGGCTTAAATATTTATGAATGATGTCTCATATTGAAATACAGTTTTGCTGCCTTTAAACACAAACAATTTTTTTTAGAATACGAAGTGAAAATTGGCAATTTTATATGTATTATCTCCAAATACTTTCAGAAGTGTGATCATTAGGTATCTATTGATTACACTCCTGAAAGTCTTAGAAGATGACAAAAATGTTGCATCACTAAAACTGCCGATTTTATCCACTTTTCCAAATTGGACCAAGCGGCCTTTAAAATTCTTTTGTAGCATCAGGAAATTTGGAGGCCAACAAAAATCATTGAGGAATCATTCAAACCGTATTGGATAATCTGAAAGAAACAGAAATGAGCAAAATTGAATCTTTAAATCTAACTTCACCTTTTACTTAACTGATGTTCCGTGTGAAAATGAGCAACATTGGGGTATTACTCAAAATCGACCGGATGCAAATATAGCTTAAATGATTGGATGGATCGTTCCGTCCAGCTCAATGCAGGTTTGTCATGCCAAAAAACTGTGTCATGGATCAGGGTGAAACAATCCGTTAGCTATATTTTGTTATGACAGTCATTACACCTTTTAACGACACACCTTTTACAACATTCCACTATTTAACGACATTTTTGTGCTTCCAAAATCATAAAATTATTAAAGTTCACCTTTTGAGGACACTTTCACCTTTTTACAACAGTTTGGGTGCCTCCCAAAAGTGTCGTTAAAAGGTGAAGTGACTGTTCTGTATTTTGATAACACCCTAATTTTGTACACTTTTACAGGGAACATCAATTAATTACAACAAAAATATTTTCATAACTCATTTTGAATTTGCATTATAATTAATTTCTTAGTAATTTCAAAACATAAAACTGCAATGTGATCTTTAGGCATTTGCATAGAGTTTTCAATAAATTATTAGTTACTTCAAATTTAACACAAATTACAGGCTTTTCTTTTGCCAAAATTTTTCCGAAACTGAGTGTCAAATTTTCACAAAACTGAGTATAAAATCGCAAAAGTAAGAAATACGAAATTTTTAGGTGAAACACCTTTTTGCCCAATTCAAAGATTCAAGAAACTGAGTGCATTTCTGGCCTTTAAACAGACAATTTTGATTAAATTTTTCAGTTTTTTGCCATTTTATAGCTTAAATTTGCCCAAAATTGGCAAATTAGACGAGACCATTTTGCAGCAAATTTTATGTAAAATTAAGGAAAGCAAAGACAAATTTCAAAGAAACTCAGAAATTTTGCTGAAACTGAGCCAAATTTTTGAAACTGAGGCTAAAAATCGTGAAACTGAACAAAAATTTTGACGAAACTGCAAAATACGAAATTTCTAGGTCATTTAACCAATCTTTAATTCGGCAAAAAAAGAGCCTGTCAGGAGATAGCAGAATTCCTGGAGTTGGACGAGTAATATTTTGAGGTTAAATTGTTACCAATTCAAATAACGGACCGTGTTAAGTTTTGTTATATTATTACCAATACTGTACTATAAAATAATATTGAATTTTGTATTTTTAATATAATATTTTTGCATCTTGATAGTACACATACATAAGATTAATTTCAAACGCTACATTTGCATTTATGACCCTGAAGTAATAGGAAATATATCTATAACTTTAAAGCAGAAGTGGGTTCCGTTGGTAAACTAACTCCTTCTAGACCCTTGGACCAATCTTCATGAAACTTTGTGGAATTGGTCCTGGTAAACTCAGGATGATTTTAAACCGGAAACAGAAGTGGTAGCCCCAACAGGAAGTAAAAACCAGAAGTGCACAAAAATAGCATATTTTGGTCCATATGACCCCAGAAATCAATTTTATGAATATTTCTGAACCGGAAGTGGCCATTTTCTGACTGGAAGTACTCAAAATTTTGCATATTTGATCTCTAAAATCAATATTTTTGACCAGAAGTGCTAAAAATGCAGATTTCTCTCTGTAGCAAGGGCTCTGCCCGAGCTCGCAACATAAATTTTAATCTAATCCCGGGCATGGCCGGGTACTCTGCTAGTTTATGATAAAAACAAATCATACTTATGGTATAACTAGGGTATATCACAAAATTTCAGATTGAGTTGATCCCCAATTTTTATTCAGTATTAAACTATTCTAAGTCCAAAACTACAAAAAATTTGAGCCAAAAATCAATTTTCAAGCTTGCTACCTCAATGACAATTTTTTTTAAACATGCATTTTACCAAACAATCTGGCATCGAGGAAGCATTTTACTTTGCATTGAGGTAGCAAGCTCAAAAATTGATTTTTGGCTCCAATTTTTGTAGTTTTGGACTAAAGATAGTTTAATATTGAAGAAAAATTGGGGATCAGCTCAATCTGAAACTTTGTGTTACACCCTGCACAATACTCACTAATTGTCTTTTGAATCTGATATACATCTTAAAGTTGTATTTCTACTTTTTGGCTCTCAAAACGTTTTTAAACTGTGAAAAATGGTTGTATCAAATGAATAAGAACAATTTAAAGTCCTAATCAAGAAGAGTTCCAAATCTAAAGAAAAAGTTTCATGAATTTAACTTGAAAATTTCAGTGAAAATAAGAAGAAAAAGAATGGAAAACTGAATTTTGGGGTCACTTTGGCCTTTAATTGTGGTACAAAAGAGACTTTTTTGGTGATTTTTTTGCTAATTTCTGACAGTAGAAATTATTTACAATCTAAAAATTCAAAGTTGGACACCAAAAAGTGGTCTGATCTACTTACAAATCATGTCATCCAGGCATCACTTTTTTCAAAGTCCCAAAAACAATTTCTGGAAATATATGTTTCTTCAAAATCTTTTTAATATTTAAAACTTGATTTGGACAGTAGGTTCAGAGTCATTTTGATAAAACCAAAATGTTATTAATAGAATATGCACAGAAAGCCCGCTTTTGGGACGATGAAAGGCATCATTCCATTTTAAGATTCATAGCCAGCTTTATATGAGTTGTGATAGTGAGTTCATTTTTAAATCAATTTAATGTTTGTCAAAGGAAGATAGATGCTACACCTAATCACAAAATCTTGTTTCTTCATTAACTGAATCAATCTTGGACCAAAAGCTTTGCAATTCTTGTCAACTAAGGCTCTTGGTATTTTTCAACAGTAGCATTTTAAAGAACTCAAATTGAATAAGCCAAATCCAGGAAACTGAGAGTCTAACACTTTTTGAGAATCTCCCAGCTGTTATCTTAGCCTAATGATTCGTATTTTATTAATTAATCAGTCACACATATTAAGAATGCATTTGCCTTGAGATGACAAATTAAGTTTGAAAGTTCGGAAAAGACTATTGACAGAACATTCATTGACTTATTTGGAAAAATGAAAAAAAAGCCAATGAATGTTCTATAATTAGTCTTTTCAGAACATTCAAACTTAATTTGTCATATTAAGACAAATGCTTTCTTAATTTGTGTGACCATATAGTGAATTTCTTTGCTAAATGTCATAAACGGAAATAAATTACGATTACAAATATCATATTTGACAAGAAAGGAAGCCATAGACTAGAAAAAAAAGTTTTGTTTCTGAAACATCCTAACACAGCAACGCCACAAATTTAAATTAACCCAAAAATGAAAATATGCAGACTGTTTCTTTTTGTTTTTGTTTACTTTACACTACGCTGCTCACAATTTACTATTTTGCTAATTTTCATGAAAAGGCTAGGCATAATATCTGGTACTATACTCCAAAGAATTAAGGGAAGTTAGGAAAAAAAGAAAGAGACCTCAAACTTTTCATAACTATTTTCAAAACTATTTTAAACTCCTTAATTTTCGTACACAAAAACTACAAATATTATGAAATAAAGTACTACTTCCTCCGTCCCAAAATCGATTGTAAATATATTGTGCTTTGTGCAGTTTTGCGGAATAATTTACTTCAACGATTTCAAAAATCACTGAAGTAAATTTTTGTTCGCGAAACTGCACACAACACCATATATGCACAATATATTTTGAGATGGAGGAAGTATTTTTGTAGATTAAGGAATTAACCCAAAATAATTATCATATATTTGATGGCAAAACCAAAAGTTCATTTAAATAAGATCAAAAATTCATTACTATTGTGAACTCTATCAATTGTGAACTCTATCAAAAAAAGATCACTTTTCATATTCTCACTCAATTGATGATCTGCCTTATTGTGGTCAAATTCAGAATCTAAATTCAAAACCTCCAGACAAAATTATAGCTAAATTGGTTGAGTATATACGTCATCCAGTTTCATGGCAGCTTGTCATGTTATAAAATTATTTGGCTATAACTTTGTCTAGCAGTTTTGAATTTACACACAGAAATTGACCACTCTATGACAGAACAATAGTTAAGAGACAAAAATTAAGGTATTAAGGACAAGAGGGTCTGTGAATGATAAAGATAACTTAAATGAACTTGGCAGTTTCATAATTTTTCCACTTTCATTTGTAAATTTCTTGTCAAACTGGGGTAAGAGAATGAAAGATGGAGGAGCGACCGAAGAAGAAGGAAAAATAAGTCATTTAAAAATATTATTTTGCTCGTAATTTTTTTTGCAATTTTACTGCATTATTCTAGTTCATTGCATTTATTGTCTGCACCACCCATCAATATCAAATAATATATAAAGGTGTCCAGGATGTATCAATACTTTGCTATCTAATGGGGTTGTTATTTGGTCATTATAAATGGGCATTGGGTTAGATAATAATACGAAAATATGCAAAAATAACGGATACATTTTGAAGAACAACAAAAACTAAAATGAAATGGTGAGAGCAAGCATATTTGGTATTGTAAAATGACAAATTTTATCTACTGATTTCTTTTTAATGTTGCGTAAATGTATTTTATATAAATTTATATAAACATTATAATAGGGTGGGTCATCTGAAAAACAAATCTTCGAGAATGATGCCCGGACGTGACTTAAAAACTTTCTCTTGTCTCACTGATTTCAAAAATACCCTTACTTTTCTCAAAAAATGCCTGGAAGGGGTGCCAACTAATTTAACATGATGTAATTTTTGTAACAGTGCAGAGGAAGTTTACAACAGTGTTTGTTGAAATTGTAAGCAGAAAAATCCGGGAAAGTGTAAAAATAAACAAAACTTAAAAGGCAAGTAGCCACCTGAAGGAGGCTTCAAATGAAAAAACTAAGGGCATTTTTGGAACCAGCGCAAAAAGATCTTTAATTTGTTGCACGTTCCGACCTAATTGGAGACACCAAGTCCCACCCTAATTATGATAAAAACTGATTTATATTTGGGGAGAGGATGAAAAATTCCAAAACATGCCATTGCTCTGATTCCTGCCCAATTCGGATTGATTGGATGGTGCAAAAGTTGAAAGATTGACTGTTCCGGAAATGATAAGAGAGTGAGGGAATGAACCAGAACCCATCAAAAGACACGCTACCATCATTATGCAATTGGAATTCCAAGAAAGCAGAGAGAGAGGGGGTTGCACAGAAGGGGATTGACGTTTTTCTTGCCTCAGAGTATGGATAGATGCTTTTTCTTTGGCAGTAAAGGTTCAGAAACTGGACAGCGATTTTTGATGAAACTGAGAACAAGTTGTGAAACTGAGAAATAGAAATTTTTAATCGTTGAAAAGTTCTCAATTTGACGTAAAAAACTATAGAAGTATATTTCTTTTGCTTATCATTCTTGGAAGAATTTTTATGACTTAAAGAGAAATTTGTTAATTTTCACCTTAATATTTAACAAACTGAGGAAAAGTTTCAAAAACTGAGAAATTTTTTATCAAAACTCAGATTTTTCCCTAAACTGAGCTCCAAAAATGCAAAAACTGCAATTTACGACATTCATTGACGTTTTAATAGCCCATGAGCCTGTTAAAAAAAGGCCTGGGATATCAAATGGGTAAATGATTGCATTCATTAATGATAAAATCGATAGACCTCTAATTGAAAGTCACAATTCTGACTCTTTGATTATTTAGCATTGCATGTGCGAAGCATTCTCAAGGAAAATATTTTGGTGAATGAAAATGATGCTGCACACGATTCACCTTGATTTGTGACCCTATAACCAATCATTGTAGTAAAAAGTTTACCCAAGTTTACCTCAACCAGACCCTATAGGTATTGAAATATATACCATTTGAAGCCTTTTGGTGAAGATTCCAGCCTGGGTCATCTTGGGCTTTGAGAGTTAAGGCATGATAAAGTTGAAAAAAATTCTGGGATCGCTGTCTTCAATCCCCAAAAAAAGAGTATTTTGCAAATTGCTCGGCTATGTGTCTAGTAAGAATAAAATCCAAAGAGGATGCTTGGTTTTTCAGTGAAACAAATTGGCCAAATCAAAAAATTTTATTCCAGAGGTCCCCATAGAGGCTGTAGAGGTCATGATATGGTGGGAATTAAATCAATAGTGCACTTTGGCTCAGCCCCTCTATGAAATCCCTCAAATTAAGACACTCTTGATTGTGTTTCCCACATTCCAATGAACACTTCTTCTAGTGTCATAATGCTTGTCCTAAAAGATTGCTCTTATTCACACAAAGCCAGAATGCTAATACCCCAAAGGAAAAAGAATAACGTATTTCTGCCAAACCTCTCATGAGTAACAGACTCAATAGAAATGGAAAACTTGCAGGCAATGAAGCCAAGACATGAAGTAAACCTGCATGTGACATTTAAGACACAGGTCTTTTCTTGTTACAATTTGCAGCATATCTGAAATATTTTAGCAAACTCTGAAATATCTCCTAAAGGAATCAGTTGTTCTTAAATGATTATTCCATTTTGAGCTATCTCTCATAGTACCGTAATATATCAGAAGTCTAGAGTAATATTGAGACTTTGGAAGCAAAAATCGAATTAATAAAGGGTCCTCCCAAGGCCACAAGGGTTAAAATACGTTTATTGGCATCAAAATTAATCTACCAAAGAAAAAAATTGAAAAAATATTAATGTTTGCAGTATTAAATGGGAAAACTCATGAAAGGTTGTGTGAGGTCAAAATCAAAACTCTAGAATCACAGTAAAGAACTCTCTATCAAAACTATAGAATACTATTACTAAAATGTGAAAAAGTGATGTACACCTATGAAACCTATTTGTTCTTGTAATTTTGACTTGATTTTAAATTTTCATTCATGTTTTTTCAAAAATCTCTTTCAATTTTTCTCTTAATCAAGATTTCAAATTTTCATCTGACATCACGAAACTGATCATTTTAGAAATTCATTAGACACTTTCCAAAAACTAATTTTGAATAAAAATGAGTGAAAATCAACAGAAGATAGACAGTTTTAAGGAATGTTATCAAAATTCAATGATAAAAATAGCTTCTTGAAGAAGTTTAAAAGATTCTTTGTTTTTGAAAGACCTGCTCTAGACTTTTAACCAAGATTTAAATGGAGATTATCTCTGAACTGAATGAAG
>JAOWAT010046456.1:0-11579 GCA_028571025.1 Longipedia americana | reverse complement strand
AAATGGAGGTAGGGACATGTAAATTGAATTTTTTCAAAAAACTAAAGCTGGTATTGAGTTCAGGAGATTAAAATCTAATGGGAAAATTTGTCCAAACATGAAAATCATGCAATTTAATTTTGGATGAAACACCCTATTACAATGCTTCAAATTTTGTTAATTCTGAATTTTTGCCTGAAATTACAGGTAATTATCATAGTACAGGACTCAAAATTCTACATAAACTTGTTTTGAGATTCTGTATCATTATATGTGAAAAAATACGGTTTGATTTTTTTCAGAATTTGTTCAACAAGGGGAAGATCTTTGAGAAAATGTCTATTCATCCTGCCATACTAGAAATTGCCAGAAAACTGATGGGTGAAAATGCCATAATCTCAAGTTATGCTGCTAACACAGTATTGCCTGGTATGTCGGGCCAACCTCCTCACTTGGACTACCCTTACTACAGGCACTTGTGGCCAGAGGGTGGAATGGAATCACAAAATGTTCTGGTAAGTGCCCAAATTTGACAAATGGATTTGAGACATAGAAAATGAACTATTTTTAACATTCAGAACCATCATTTCTTTTAGAGTTAATTTAAAATTGTAAATCCACTAAAGAAATGAAAATTTTTATCATAAAATTGAGTCTTTTGCTTCTTTCTGGTGCTTACAGCTCACTCGATGGTTACCATTCAGTGATTCATTGTTTGTTTTAGAATAGAAAAATTAATATTAACTCTTCCTAAAAGTTGAAATGATCTGTTTCTTTTAGGCCATTCAATTTGTAACACTGCTAACCAAATTTACCAAAGAAAATGGTGGAACAGGAATTAGGCCAGGGTCACACAAGATCCCAACTTACCCAGGAGATGAAGAGGAGTTTATGAGAAATGTGGTAGGTATTAATACAGCTTCTCTACTTTTCAATATTCAAAAAAATTAAGTTAAAAAAAGGTGAGATATCTTCTAAAAATAGAAATGGACAGTGCATGGAAAGTTACTTCAACAAAAGTTTCATTAGTAAGATATGATGGGAAACCCTTTTGTGTCATATTCATGTTACCAACTCCATGGAGTTCAAAAGGGTACTTATCAGTACTGTGTTAAATGAATTTCAGAGTGATATTAAGATGTGTGTTTATTACATTTCAGAACATCTCAAAATATTTCTAATCTAATCAAATGTCAAACTTTCATTTCCAGCTTCAAATGGAAGGTGAACCTGGTGACACCGTTGTTTTCGCTGGCCCCCTCCAACACTGTGCAATGCCCAACACAGACACTTCATACAGATCCGGAATCCTTCAGCACATGGCACCAGTTTACATCAAACCCTTTGAAGACATTGTCGTTAATGATGATGTCTTACAGAGAGCGACTCCAGAACTTAGGAAAATACTCGCTGTCGATCATCCTTATCCAGCTAGAAAAGGATAGGCCATTGGACATAATCTTTATCAGAAATCCTCAATCTGAGGAAGATTCTTGCTTTAAAAGATTGTTATGTGATCTTATAAACAGAACAGAATAATGAGAAAAAAGGAGAAAGAGCAAAATCTGTGTCATTTTTTCGGAATATTTCTTCATCAAAAGCATCATTGACGAAGAATTTGATGAACTGGAAATAACAAGGATTTCATTCTTTCTCCTTTTTACTTATTTTTCTTTTCTCGTTTTAAGTTCACAATTTTCAAATGTCTTGTTGGAGGAAAGTAGTGAACACACAGATGGTCAACACTATATAAGAATATGATTACTTCTTTCCCTCAATGAGTCCATTTGTAACATTTCAGTCACATTCCATATAGCATATATGGGGTGCTGACCCAAAATTCATACAGGTCAAAAAATCAAAAGACTCGCCATTCAATTCTCACTACTCCGTCCACCTAAAATTATCTCAACCAATGATGAACTTACTCATTATTGACCTAAATAATTTTAAGCAAACGGAGAAGTATTTCAAAGTAACTGTTACCGAAAAGAGGGGTTAGTAGCAAGAAAATAGAATTAGAAGCAACAATGGTATATTTCCATACTTTCAAAGTTAATTTGATTGGTGTTTCTCACAATAGTCTTACTAATAACCCCATTTTGATGTTTGTTACAAATTTTCAATTCAAAATACAGTGGTGGAAAATAGTAATGGCAAATGACATTTTCTTACTTTTACCCCTCTCACAAAAATTGATGTCATTTGTTCAGTTTTGATCGTACCAAAATGATATGCATATCATTGGAAAGAGGAGAGTCTCACCTTTCCAAAAATATTCTTGAACACCCGCCTACCCGCCGGTAAACGCCCGCAATTTGGGTTTTAAGACAAAAAAGTAAAATTAGACCATCTTCCTGAAAAAATTCACCATCAATTCAATTTTTAGAGTTATGAAGTAATTCATACAGCATTAAAAAGCTGAAATTCTCAGCTTTCCAAAAATATAAAACACTTTTTACTAGCCTTACACATACCCGAAAATTCATCCTAAGAAGAAGGCAGAAAATTCTCCCGAATTTTTCCTTTTCCTAAAACTGAAATTGCGGGCATTTGCCGGCGGGTAGGCAGGTATACAATGGTAGTTTTGAAAACCTGAGAATCTCAGCTTTCTTATGGTATGCAAAACATTCTTGCACAACAAAAACTGAATTAATGGCATTCATTTTCGTGAGAGGGGTTTTAGACAGGAAAGTCTAAAAAATTTGCCAATATTATTTTCTAGCACTGTAGTATGTGATTTTTTGGAAATAATTATAAAAAAGATTAATTTTAGTCTCTTTTAGAAAGTCTTATTTTTTTTTCAATTTTAGAAATACCCAACCATAGCTCAAAATAGATTTCATAGTCATTTAAACATTTTGCTTTTGTCTTATGAAAAAATCAACACTTTCAAACCAATAAATCATACTTAATTTGAATAAATTAATTGTGCTGTAAATCATGAATAACTTTCACATTTTTTGCATGCATTTTTGGTTTGCTTTAACAATTGATAATAATGGCACTTATTCTTTTGTAATCCATTTATATTGAAAAGTGATACTTCTGGTATTTTTAAAATATTTTTTCTCGGTTTTTTTATAATCATTGAGTACTCAATGAACTTGGCTATTTTATTTCATGATAAAAAGAAGATTACTTTTAAAGAGGATGGTCATAAATCAGCTTTGTTTCTCAAGAATGTTAAAGTGAAGAAAATTCAAATTTGATAAAATTTGGAAATTAAAAATTTTTCTCATCAATCCACTCCAAACACGGGTGATACAATTTTCCAGAAATATGATCTAGTTTGGGACTTCTTCTGTACGATTACTGAAAATGGGGACCAATTTTACCTTTTTTCGATTTCCTAACTTTAACAGTCTTGAGTTTGGTGGATACACGTAACAATAAACAATGGTTTTGAAAGTGTAACTCAAGAAGCTAACAAATGCTCACAAAAACTGTAGATAAACAATAAATTTTAACTTCAAAATATTTTTTAGTAATTTTTTTTCAATTATTTCTTCAATTAGTTGAAACCAATACATTTTTTTAGAAACAGCATCTGAAGTTAACTAATCTGCATTTTTTCAAGTTTTAAAAATCTATTTCTTCCCATATATAAGCATAGTTTTTTTACACAAATTATCATGATAGACACAGAAATTTTATTCATTTATAAAAATTCGCCTTTTTTGATGTTTATAAACATCTAGTAGTTCTACGAAATTGTTTTATTTTTAATTGCAATTAAAAAAAATCTTTGAAGTACTGCAATGGTCATCAATAAATCAGTATCTTTGTTATTTATTTTTATGAAGAATATGAGTACTATAAAATGCACATTTCATTAGAACTTTCATGTAATTGCCTTTTCAAATCAATATCATTATTACATAAATGAGGCATTTCGACGATTATTTATGATAAAAGAGTTCAGATCTTATTTTTTACAATTTGAATTTCGGATTTACTGTGTTCATGAAATATAATGTAAATTTCAGAGAATTATTAAGTAAATTGAAGTCAAATAAAGATCTTAGAAACTGATGTACAGAAAATTAAAATCTACAAAAATCATAGAATTAACAATTTGCAATCAAAAATAAAAATATGTTACTTCTTGAATTGATTAATCTAGAAGGAAATAATCGCGATTATTAGGGGAAATAGTTTAAGTAAGACATCAAATTCTTTTTCTTACTCAATTTTAAAAAAAAGTTTTCAAGAGTATCTTTAAAGTAAATTCTTTTTAGATTATCTGTATTTTGTTAGAATAATAAAATTATTAAAGATGAAGGCATAGAATTAAATTGTAGATTTTTTCTGTTGCTAAAAACATCAAACCGCCTCAGGTACTAACTTTAAGGCAATCTCCACAAATGACATAAATCCATTCATGCTGATTTAAATTGCAAAAATCCACTTTATTGCAAATGAACTCTGATTTATTTTTCTAGTTCAATCTTCTTTTCAAATGACGTGGATGACTTAGTTTAGCAGGCTTTTTTATTGACAAAATTTTATCCAAAACTGAGCGACAATTGTGCCTAAAACTCAGAACTTTTTCAAAACTGAGGAATACAACATTTTTAGATTTTTGAACCTTCGAAAGATGTTTTCTTATGAAGTAAAATTTCAAAATATTGCATAGAAATTCAAATTTTGGAAAAAACTCAATATATTTAAAACTGTGAAATTTTTAAAATCTTACCCTCCAAAAGTGCGAAAACTGAAAGAAACATGAAATTTCTAGATATTTTAAGCATCTATTCGGTGTCAATTAAAAAGCCTTATTTTATAAATTTTTGTCAATTTGAAGTTCAATAAAAATGACGTTGCTTTATTGTATGTCATACATCGTAAAACATTAAGATAATTTGAATACATCCAAAGATAAAGTGTTGCCTGAAAAAAGATGTTAACATTAGATGACAATTAAATCTTGGAAGCATTATTTTTGAAAACAAAATTATTCGATAGATTTCATGATTTATAATTTTAACTATTTTTTGTTATTTCTAGATAGTAGAAAGATGCTTATTTTTGTCTCATTCAATTCTTAAGAATGCTTTGTTGCTTATTAAGATCAACTCTCCAAAAACTATATTTTCTTGAATATGCAAGCTTGTTTTTATTATTTGAAATTTCTTTAAAAACCTCATTTTGTAAATAATGATCAGCTTACCAAATGAACGGCCTGATTTTTATTCGACACCCTATCAGAATCTTAATAATTTACCTTTCAACCTAATTTTTAGTGGACACCCTATCAAACTCATTCGAAAGTAGTATGCAAAATAGTTCTAATACTGAAATTGCAAACAAAGAAGGTTTTTGAAGCGAAGAAAAGAAATTTCTTTAAAAGAGAAGAAAATGCATAAAACAATTTTGATCAATAAAGTAGAAGAAAAGATAGAGGAGATTTGTGGCGTCCTTAGGAAATTTTGAAATATTTTATAAAAATGTGATCTCACAAATTGAAAAGAGAAATGAGACAAAAGGCGAAATTTTATTGTTGATTTTGTTATAATCATTAATTTAAGGTTATTTTCAAGCATGCTTGAGGAAATAATAGTTCATGTCTTAATGCAATATGCCCAGCCTGTAAAAAGTCAAAATTTCCTCTAATTTTAAGTCTTGGTTGGGATGTCTCATTTGGTGAAACAAGTGAGTGAACTCATATGGGAAAATTTGCATCATGCAAAAAATGCAAATATTGCAAAAAAGCAATTTTATTTCAGGAAGGAAAAAATAATATTTCAGAAAGCTTCTTCAACCTTCATGTTTGGTATTTGATACTAAATTCTTTAAAAATTAGTTTACATTCACTCTCAATCAGATTAACTAAAGAGTGGCCCAGCATATTTCGGAATTACGTTTTGAGACATAAATCGGCTCAGAAATGCCATACAGTAAGGTTTAATACGACAAAATTTTTATGAAAATTTCAGGTTTAAAATGAAATATGACACGTTCCAATCGGTTGAATGGTTTCTGAATTATTGTTGCAAACTCAAGAGGTCAGATATCAAAAATGACAAAAATCCGCAAAAAAATAGTTCGCACTTATCTTTGCAAAAATGAATCCTGTCAAGAGGAAATCTCTGAGGGAATCAATTGCAACCTTTAATACTTTAATTAGATTATGATTAAAGGTAATATCAATACCTATAAGAATTTCAAGAATTGCATGAGCAAAAGTGGTTTGTATACCTTCCTGAGCAACATTAAATTTAAAAGAGAAGATTTATTACATAAGAGAATTTGGTATTGACAGCCTCCACTAAATGGGTTATCCAAGGAATGAAAAAAGAAGGAAATGTTGATTTTGTTTGTTTTTTGATTGAAGGACTAATTTTCAAAATGTTTAGGTTCATCAAAAAATAAAGATTCAATGCAATTTATAGAGAAAAAACTCATTTTACCAAAAATTCCTAAATTTGCTGGGCCCACCATTATGTTCAATTAATGTAGATTTTGCATAAATGGAGGTAACCATTTTATGAAAATATTATTATAATGCAAGAACTGACTCATAAGATCTCTACAATAAAACCCTGTTGTTGGTCGAGTGTGTGTTGGAACACAGTAGAAGTGAACTGTGTCAGTTTTTATAGTTTTCAAGCTGTTTAGCTAGAAAACAATAAAAACTGACACCCAATAGAACGGTTACTTCTATAGAGATTTGATGAGTGAGAAAGGGCAAGAAGAAAATAAGGTAGATATTAATCAACCTATCAAACATTATAGGTTTTACAAATTCATTTTGTCCTCCTTCTTTGCTTGACATTTTTACAGTTTTGATATAGTTTTTAAATGGCCTTTTAAATCTTGACATCTTGAAAGAGCTAAAGAAATAAAAACTCATGTTTATTTTCAAATTTTTTTGACAAAAACCCTGTCTCTTTTTAAGTTTATGCATATTGAACAAGAACTCATGACCAAGACAAGTCTGCACTCAAAAACTCTCGTGTCTAATTTGATTTTTGGCTCAAGTAGGAGATAAAATTATTTATTTGCAAACAATTTTTCTGTGAATTGCCATGCTGATTATTATTGGAGAAAAAAGGTATTCAAAATGGAGAGTTTCCGGCCAATGAAAAAAGATTAGAATTTAAAAAAAAAGTTTTAAAGAAAAAGTACAAAACAGCCTCATTTTCAGTTATGTAGGTGCAGATGAATTTTATTTAAATCAAATCAATCTTTATTTTTTTATATTATCTTAATTTAGAATGGTACAGAGAATGATGTTTCCAACTTCTTTATAAGTTAGCATTTTTTATTCTTTTTCAGAAAATTCATCATCTTTAGAATTATTTTTATTAGCAGGAGTAATATATTTTTCTCTAATTGAACATATTAAGAAAGGTGTTGTGCCTGTTTGTATAATTAAAGATGAATTAATTGTGCTGACAGTCCATATGACCTGAATTTACACCACAATTTTGATGTATTGCCAAATATCATTATGAAAATTTGTTCTAGACTTTTTTCAGAGGCGAGACTAATTGTTTTTAACAACGAAAAAAAGGAGTAACATTTTAGGACGATTCCAAAAAATTAAAGACATGTAATTAGAACTTTTATAAAGATACAAAGTATGCAAATCTCACGAAATTATTTGAAGTTTGTGAGAGTTGGCTGGATTTGGTTTTCCAAGAAAATTATTTTGTACAAACAATATTCATTGTTTTCAAAACGATTTAAAAGTATCTCATTTTTATAAAATAATTTGTTCCAAACATTATTGAGACAATTTTTGGGGGGCATCAAATTTACTGATGCCAAAGTTTCCCCGTCCGAATTTTCTCGAACTATATTTTCTGATGGCAAATATTCTTGGGACCATATTTTCGGGGCCAAGCTTTCATCTTTTTAAAAGAAGGCTTATTTCGTTGTTAAAGTGATGTTAATGTCACATTACTAAAACAAAGAATTTAGTGATTCAATTCACAATGAGTTTTAATCCATTAAACTAGCAAAGAATAGAAATTTGTTGTAACTCTTTTCTTTTCTTTTTTGAAAGTTTTGCGTTTGCTACTTTTTCTCATAATTTCACCAATTGTCCTTCTTTCAGAAAAGTTTTTCCTCCTTGCAACATGGATTGGTTTGGATATATGGAGGAAGGAAAAGAAGGATTTGGAAAATCTTGCATTTTGCTCTCAAAGTAAAAATGCAATGTTCACCCTATTGGCGAATTCAATTTTTACTTTGTTCATCATTTCAATATTCATTTTGACCCACGTGTAGCTGGTCATAAGGAACTTTTTACCCTGCGCCCGTAGGGCGGCAGGGTCAAAGAGCCACTGGCGTCCTTGTTGTTGTTGTTGTTCTTGTTCTTTGCAAGGCATTGTGTCTATAACTGCTTCAACTGCTTCTTCCGATCTTCCGAACATATTCTGGTCATCCAAATGTCATCAACATCATCATTTCAATCAACATCATCATTATCATCATCATAATTACCGTCATCACCATCAGCAGCAGCAGTAGCAGCAGCAGCAGAATAAAAAGCATTGTCAGCGGCATCATCACAAAAAAAACAACAACATTAAAAGCAGCAGCAACAACAACTCACTCATCTGACTGCGCAGAGTTCTGAACGTTTTAGTTCTTGTTTCAATCTAGTGCTGGGATGAGTTATTTGAAATTTCAATATTTTAAAAGAACAAGATTCTTTTCATCAAAGGATGTGAGAGGCATACACCAATATTTCGTGTAATCTTATTCTAAAGTATCTAGTTGGGAGATAGCAAAATGTAATGAAAACGTACATAAATCTTTAATTTCTTTTGGAATATCGTTCAAATCTTTTCAATCAAGTAAATTTTAGATGAATTTCCTCATTAGGATTCATTTGAATCTACTTTTACTTCAAGAATGACAATAAGAAAGAGAATTCAAATGTCATTTCAGAAATGCCAAAAATGTCTCATATAATTCATAAATCAAAGTCTCTCACAATGGGACATTGATGTCTTACCTGTTCCATAACGAAACTATTATTTTTACTAAATCTATAGGAGAGTAACAATGCTCCTATGAAACGAAACTGAAGTCGATGAGCCACTGTTATGGGGCTTTGAATGGAATGATAATAGTATTCGACACACTTTGATCTTCTATCAAAGGAAAGAATTTCTGTTTCAAAAATCTCAATTATGTGCGAGAAAGTTTCTTGGCTTTCATGTTACATTTAAAAATCATTTGAAATCTTTATTGGAGGTCTAAATGTTGTGTAATAATATCATAGGAAGAATTATTCTACTTAGCTTTGTGGTGAAAATACCCATCGTTCTCAAAAGATAATCTTTTCAATCTTCAATCAAGTACTGGAAATAACTTTTCATCTTTTAAGCAAAAATCCATTTTAATTTCAATTTCAATTTGCAATGATGCAAAAAGTGCAACCTCTGTCTCATTTATTATATACTTAGAGAATAAGTTATACTCGGTACAATTTATTGTCGACTAGTTCGATTCGGCCTGAGCTGCTTTAGGGTCATCTGCCAAAACCTCATTCAAGTGTTGAACGATGCGCTACCCGATCTATACTTTCATCCAGTAAATCAGAGTGTTCTCTAGTGGGATGACCTAGGCGAACAGATCACTACGATTTTCTAGGAGAGATTCGTGCAGACTGAGCTACGTAGGACAAGGGAAAAGCGCCAAAATTCCAACCATTGTAGTAAAATGGCTGATCTCAGCTGTTATATAAGGTTGTACAATGTACATGATCGAATATTTAGGTTGGTACCCCAAGTATTTGAGTAAAATCTTGGCATGTACAATCTTATAGCAGCTGAGATTAGGGTTTTTACAACATACAATGATTCAAATTTTTCGGCTTTTTGCTTCAGGCAACCCAATCAGGCGGTACTGCTCCCCACCTAAACAGACCAGAAAAAATTGTAGTGAAATGAAAATTCAGGTCCCTTCACTCAAAATAGTTATTTTTCTTTCTTAACACTCTTTGGTCAGAGTCAGAAAAGCAGTAAGAAGAGTGACAGGCCAGATTTTTTTTATTCAGCAGCAGAGCAATCCATTGGCACAGAGGTATTTTAACAATTAATGATGTTGTAAAAATTGAAGAGGATTTTCGTGGATATCAAATTGAAAAAAGAGATAGAAGGAGGGAGTTGAAAAGTAGTTCAAGGTTAAGATTCAATAAAAAATGAGACATCATCAGGGATTAACTGTCTCTGATCAAGATTAAATGTTTTTCAATTAGGGTAAGGTTATTTTCATTGACATTTATTTTGTGATTTTGGTCAGTCATGACATCTGAATCTCGACAATCCAGTGCAGCAAAACGGATGGTGAATGTGAAAGATTTGACACTAGATTTTAAGTCCGGGAAGAAAAACGTGGGAAACTCAAATTTCTTAAACATTTTTTCATAAAATAACATTTTAGCGCAAAAACTAGATGCAAAAATGTTATTTTATAAAAATGTTTTTGTTATGTAGTGAAAATTTCTATTTTTGAATATAATTTTTTGATGAGAAAGATATTGAACTGACAATTTTACAACCTCCAACTGCCTTCATAATCCATTTTACTATATAGAATGCCTGAGAATGTTCATAAAATATATTGAATTTTGAAATTTATTACTGATTATCTCTTTCCATTTATTTCAGGTTTGTAATTGGAGCTTCCTTAATACTTCACATATTATCCCATCTTAGAAATTTGTTGGGAAAAATCTTGTTCTTTTGTAAGTGTGTTTATTCAAGCATCCTGTTTTAAAGAGAATGTGAGAAAATTCATAAAACCAGGAATGGGTCAAAATGTACCTCTGTAACTATTGTTCCTAATCCTTCAGATCTTTATTTCATTGATGAATTTTTTAATGAAGAAAAAAATTGAATTAAAACTTATTGCCCAAATGGAGAGAGCAGCAAGTTAGATTTCCAAATTTAAATATTGTATGTAATGTCTGGAATTTTGAATAATCATTTAATTTGATTGTCATGAGTTTTTAAAAAGTAAATCTCAGGCTATTCTTTCAACATCTCTACTTTTATGAATTTCTTCCACAAATGTGAATTTTATTTGAATTTGAAAGAGTGATAGAATGATCTATGACCATTTGCTGTCCGATTCGGTTTGATTTTCCATTTGTTATTTGAGAAGGATGCACTTTCGTGGATTTTCTTTTCTCTTTTCGTCATTTTTTGTTTACTTTCGGAGTGTTTATTTATTTTTATTTGAGAGAGATAAATGAGAATCGTGACTTATCATTAAATTTTGAGATATTTAAATGTGACTTTTTCCCAAAATGTGATTTTAATCTTTTTTCTTTACCTTTCCATTTCAAATTCCATTAAGGCATTTTAATGAAATGGAATATTTAGTGCATACTAAATTTAATTCTTTTCTCATCAGGCTTTTTGACGCAGAATAAACACCTAAAATATCGAAAAATTTATTCTTTCTCAGTTTTGAAATTTAAAAAGCAATTTGAAAAAAGAGATGTCCAATTTTGAGGAAATTTAGCTTGATTTTTCCAAAAAATAGTTTTAGTTATGTTATTGCATAAGAGTAGAATTTGGAAAGTTATTAAACCTAGAATTTTTGAATTTATCTTTTTTTGCTAAAAAAAATCT
>JAOWAT010046345.1:0-11581 GCA_028571025.1 Longipedia americana | reverse complement strand
AAAAACGCCGATTTTTGGCGTTTTTCGATTTTGCCTCGGTGCAGAAAAAACTGGAGCAGGGAATCCTAGGTGCAGAATAAACTGGAGCAGGGAATCCAAATCGCGATTTGTTTTGGCGATTTCTCGGAGCTCGTTTGCCCAATTGAGGCATGTCGCAGAGCCAAAATTTGCGCAAGAAAATTTGCAAACTTTGCAAATGTCAGTCGTGTCAATGGTAAGACGTTAGTCATGTCAATCTCGAGACGTCAGTTGTGTCAATTGCGAGACATCAGTCGTGTGAATCGCGAGACATCTGTCGTGTTAATCGCGAGACGTCAGTCGTGTCAATTATGAGACGTCAGTCGTGTCAATCGCGAGACATCAGTCGTGTCAATCGCGAGACATCAGTCGTGTCAGTCGTGTCAATTGCGAGACGTCAGTCGTGTCAAACACGAGACGTCAGTCGTGTCAATTGTAAGACGTCAGTCGTGTCAATTATGAGATGTCAGTCGTGTCAATCACGAGACCTCAGTCATGTCAATTGCGAGACATCAGTCATGTCAATCGCGAGACGTCTGTCATGTCTCGTGAGTGACGTGACTGACATCTTGTGTTTGACATGACTGACGTCTCGCGATTGACACGACAGACGTCTCGCGATTGACACAACTGATGTCTCGCGATTGACACGACTGACGTCTTGTGATTGACACGACTGACGTATCAAGATGGACACGACTGACGTCTTACAATTGACACAACTGACGTCTCGTGTTTGACACGACTGACGTCTCGCGATTGACACGACTGACATCTCGCGATTTACACGACTGATGTCTCGCGATCGACACGACTGACGTCGCGTGATTGACAAGACTGACGTCTCGTGAGTGACATGACAGACGTCTCGCGATTGACACGACTGATGTCTCGCGATTGACACGACTGACATCTCACAATTGACGTGTGATGATCTAAACTCGTATACATTGCGATGCTTTAGCCTTGTTAAAATTTGTTCTTAGCAATATTGCTATAATAAAAGTCATTTAAAAGACACTTACTGAGAGCAGATTCTTTGCTAATGATAACTTGAAGTACCCTACCAGTAACTTACTGGTCAATAGGTTTTTTAAGAGATTGTGCTTTCCTGAGTAGGGACACCACAGACAATTAATCGATGATAAACCATTCATATTATCAATATCATAAGTAAAAGATGAAATTTATCACTAATTTATTATTTTTGGTGGCCCTACTCAAGGAAACACACTCTACAATTTAGAAACATGCCTTTTCCAAATGGTTTTCCAGGTGATGATCTTTTTGGCAAATACATTTTCCCATTCTTGACATCATTAGCCGAAACCAAATGTTGTCCGTCCTCTGACACAACTAGAATGTCCAAGATGAGGTCATTGTCCTTAAAATGGAAGTGCTCCGGAATGTCTTCTCTTTTGTACACAATGACATCTTTCCACTTCATGAGGGAATTGAAGACTTTGTCGCGCTTTCCTTTCTTGACCAAAATGCTGCAGAAAGCACCATGCTCAACAATCCTTTCAATATCATTCTGAAATATCAAGTGACATGTAAATCAAATAGAATGTCCTACTGCAAAGTTTTCAAAGTTTTGCAAATATTCCAAAATTTTTCCTGAATCTTGCAACTTTTTTTTTAAAAAAATGTTTGGGAATTTTTCAAAATTTTTCAAAATTTTCAAAATATGCAAATTTTAAAAAATTTTGCAAATCAGATTTTTCAAGATTTTGCATGTTCTTCAAATTTTTGCAATTTTTTTCTAAATTTTGGAAGTATTTCAAATACTCGAAATTTTTTCTTAATTATACAAATTTTTCACATGTCTTATGAAAGCACAATGAAGCTCCCAAAATTCAATGAAGCACATGAAGTACTCAAAGCTCAACGAAACTTCTGAATCCCATAAAGCTCCTGAAGTCAATGAAGCATGTGCTAAACAGATTCCTTTGACAAACAGTTCATGTGGCATGATCCTTTCACTTAATCATTCAAATTATCAAAGGCAGCAGTCAGTGCACGGTTTCGTGCTTGTTTCAAAGTGCTTGATTAAGCAGATAACGAAAGTAAATGAAATCTGAGAAAACCTCTTTATTTAATTGAATTTTGAGTTTTGAAATTTGTATTCAAACAGTCAATAAAGAATATATTTGAATTTTATCAGGATTTTTCTATATTTGGAAATGAAATTAATTTGGTATGAAAGTGTTGTTTACAGCATATCTTTATAACTTACAACATCAACAAAATCTGTTACATTCTGGGCAGTCTTTCCCATTTGATCTGTCATTCCGTGATCACTGACAATAACAAAATTCAAGTTATCTTTCAGTTTGGTTCCATCCAATATAGCAAAGAACTGTTTTAGGGATGTATCTATCTCAATGATTTCATTCCGTACTTCCTACAATGTAGGGACAAAATACGTTATAATTAATCAAAACCTTGATTAAGAGAACAGTTATTATCAGTTACATGGCTAATTGAAAAGCTATGCATACCATTGGAACTTTGAAATTTTACGCAAAATTTTGACATCTTAAACTTTTGTGTGTGATATCTAAGCTACAAGATATGATCAAAAACATAAATCCTGTTTTTTGGTACAGTCTTTAATAACAAAACCTCTACAGCAACTACTTACTTCTGAATCTGGCCCAAATTTATGTCCCAGTTCATCAACACTTCCTGCATAAAGGAACACCAAATCAAACCCTTCAACAATATCAGCCAAAGCATCAAAGAGATTTGCCTTGAAATTGGCCATTTCAATGGCGTCAATGTTATTGAAAGGGATACATTTGTCTGGTAGATATTCTTGGTTGTTTAATTGAAAAGGTACATCACATCTGGACCAATGGTAAAGACTAACTTGAAGTCCTTAAAAAGATTCTACTTTTAAGGTCATCAAAGTTATCATAAGGTAATTAAACCCAATAAGAAAACTGTTACTGACGTATTATTGTTAAGTTGGGGGCGGACTAATTTTAAAAGTTGTTAAAAGTCCAATTTACCTTCTTTAAAATTGAATTATGCCAAAATATTCACATTGACATTTTTTTAAAATTACCATCGCTAGGCTGTTAAAATCTGGAAATGAGCATCAATAGAAAATTTAGTGAGGAGATATGACCTTGCTAATGAAGTAAAAAAAAGTATCAGATGAAATATTTTTTATTGTTACTCCATCTAGCATTCAAGAATACCAAATAGATATCACAGATCTTGACTTATTCATCAAGGTTACCTTGCAGTTTTGCTGAAATCCATAATGGAATATGATTTGTCCACCAAATTGGATTTGCGGTGTTGTCATTTGTGTCATTCGGATTTACATCACTCAATGAAAAGATTTGTCCACTTTTCTCGTCTAGCATATAGTTTCCAATGATACCATGATTTTCAGCAAAGAGGCCTTTTAAAAGAAAGACTTTGATAATTGTGAGGCGTTTTATTTTATGTAGTAGAACTTTCTTACGTTATTTCGAATCCTCTATACATTTTCAGACAACGAATTTTAGCTTAAAATGGAGACCTTTTATGTAGAATTCAAATTTATTATTGAACAAAATTTTCAAAATGTATCCTTTACTTTAGTAGTACTTAAGGAAGGAAAAAATCTAGATGGCGCCACTAAAAAATGTGCAAGTTATTTATATTGAGGTAGTATGGGTTGGAAAAAATTACCAATAATAACCTTTATTCTGTTCTCTGTAATTAACAAAAAATTACTTCAATAAAATTTTCAAAATATTATTATTTGTTCGGAAATTGACTCACTTCAATAAAAAAAGCTCTGCGCACGGTTTCTATATCTCGCATCACAATTATGACTAAAATGGAGGGCCTTTCTCTATTTTTCTCGTCTAGCATATAGTTTCTAATGATACCATGATATTCAGCGAAGAGGCCTTTTAAAAGAAAGACTTTGATAATTATGACTAAAATGGGGGCCGTCCTTAAAACTCAATGTCCGCATTCTAGTTAGTCTCTATTTTAATTTTTAGCTTACATCTTAAATTCATTTCAAAATATTGGTGAAAAATAGTAAAATTGAATTGTCAAGTCCCAAAAATTATTATTATTTTTTCAAGCAATACAAAATGCGTATCATTTGGGTTTAGTTGAATTACAAAATCTGCAATAGTAATAAGTCATTTGCTTATCACAAAAATTGCAGATGCAGTCTTGTTCTATTTTGCAGTGGAAGTTATTATTGGAGCAAAAGTCTTTGAGATCTAGATCAAAAATATCTACCAGGAACTTCTTTCACAGTATTAGCCACAAAGAAAGTCTTAAATTGGTCAGTGGCTTTTTGAGAAATTTTCACTAATGTTGTGGGGCCCAAATTTAAACTAGTAAAAGCAGCCAAATCTGACAACCTTTTTGAAATTCTATTTTATTTCCATTAGAAACATGGAAGAAAATGTTAACAAAAAGGCAGTGTATTTTGTTTATTTACAATTTTTCTAACAGAATTAATATGGAAATTCAAAATGGCTCTCAAATTGGGCTGAAAAGATTATGGGGAAAACTAGAGTCCTCATAACTTTATGACTGTGCTTAAAATTTGGGTCCCACAGTATTTGTGAAGATTGGTTAATCTAACATGGCTAAAATACTGTGTGTTATGTTGAGGAAACACACTTTCAAAACCAAAATGATAATCCAGATTTTAAAAAGTTACCAATGATTTTAAAAAGTTACCAATATATTGAAATATCGATTTATTGATATTGGGAGGCATCATAAATAAACATACAGTGAGGATAATAATAAAATCCTGGGAAGGGGAGGAAGATTTTTTGATAATTCTTACAAGATAAAAAGTTTTCTTGAACCCCCGAAACAAAATTTAGATCAATATTGAACATATACTTTTTTCCCATATTATTCTCCATATAAAGATACAGTCAAAATGTAAACAAAAGATTTCTTTTTTATGTTGTCTGTTTTTTATATGGAGAATAATATGGGAAAAATGAATGTCCAATATTGACCTAAATTTTTTTTGGGGGTTCCACAATGATATGAATAGTTACCATGCTAATATTCACAACTTTTTATTTAGTAACAATGGCCAAAAAGCCTTCCTTCCCCTCTCAGGATTTTATAACGTATTACCCTCATTGTACCTGTTGCAATTGTAGTCCATGAAGGGAAGCTGTTTGATGGGAAGATTGGTTGAACATATTCTGCTTGAACACCATTTTTCATGACTTCATAGAAGGTTGGAATTTCACTTGGAGACATCCGGTTAGCATAGTCCCACCTAATTGGGATAAAGGAAACTTGAAACAAGACGTCTTTAATTAAATCAACCGGTGTCCGCAAATGAATTAGAAAGCACAGTCACTCCACCTTTTAACGACACCTTTGGGAGACACCCAAAATGTTGTTAAAAGGTGAAAATGTCGTTAAAAAGTTAACTTTCAGCAATAATCTTATGATTTGGGAAATACAAAAATGTCGTTAAATAGTGAAATGTCGTAAAAACGTGTGTCATTAAAAGGTGAAATGGCTGTTTCATTTCTAGGAAAACTGTTAATAAGGCTGTAAATAAAGTCGAAGGTTCTTCGATTTTCAAATAAATTCTTTAAAAATTTGAAAAACATCCATGCATGAATATTTTTCAGTAAAATTATCTGATTTAGATAAGGCTTACCTGAAGCCATCAATCATGAATATTACTAAAGGACTTCTGGAATCTGATCTTGACAAGTATATGAAGCATATCAACAATTGAATGTTTGAAATATTCATTTTTGATCAGCTGATTTCACAATATTATTTCATTCAATCATCACAGTTATGCTTAGCATAGTTATGAAACCGTAGACAATCGGCACTCATAATTGGCCGTTTAAAAAAATTCCAGAAAATTTTTGCCCCCAACTCAATTTATGACGATTTTTGTGCTGAATCCAAATCTGGTCTTACTTTTTCATTTACATTATATGCAAGGACCGTGCTACCAGCCCTTAAAGTTTACTTCATTAAATTGTACTTTATTAAGTGAAATAAAGCCTGTACTGAAGTAAATTTCCAAGCTTGGTAGCACGGTACATTCATAACATGAGAGGGACAAAATAAGAACAGATTCGGAATCAGTATGAAAAACTCTTTAAAATTAGCTGAGGGCCAGAATTTTTTGACGGAATTTATTTTTTTATGAAACAGCCTACTCATAAGTGAGTTCTACTTGATGGATAAATAATTTCTTAATCTATTCAAATAAAGGATTTATTATCTATTCCATACGATTTCCCGTAAAATTTACTCGGCGGTATTTTCCAATACGGCCGAGCTCGGCAGTATTGGAAAATACCGCCGAGTTTGGGCATTAAATTGCTAATAATGAATTGAACAAAGGAAGCTAATTACAACATTGCTTAGAATTTAACCTCAATTTGATCATTTGCTTTGCTTGTTCCATATAATTAATTCTGAGAAATTTTAGATCATTTTTTTAGCTTTCTTTGCTTGCCTGCTTTGTTCAATTTGTTAGAGAGGTGCGCATGCAAATTGCTAACACATTGATGATTTTAATTCATTCTATTTTGATTGGATGCAACTATTTCCCAGAATCTTTGCAACTTATAATTGCTTCCTCTCTAAAATTCATGCAACTAAGGATCTTTCATTTCATAACTTTTTAACAAAAGATACTTTTTGGATCCACTTAAATCATTCATGAAGTTAATCATATGGAATATTAATACTGCTAGAGAGAAACCTTGCATTGAAAAATACGACCTTTGGAATCAAAATTTACTTCAATACGTCCCTCGGCTACGCCTCGGGCCGTATTGTAGTAAATTTTGATTCCTCAGGTCGTATTTTTCAATACTCGCTTTCTCTCTAGCAGTATTATTATAATAAAACTATTTTGGGTTCAGGTCATCTAAAAATTTTACTACATATAAGTTAGTCCGGACCCTACTTAGAAAAGAATACTTTCTTAACTCCTCTTAAATTTTCTATATTTGAAACAAGCCGAAACATTTTTGGGACAGCGGAACTATTATTCAGAAAGTCGTTATGATCATTCTTGTTCTTCTTATTCATAAATAGTTTCCCAGTGACAAACAAAGTTTAGAAATGTGTTAAAGACGAACACATCTTTTTAATCAATTTTAATTAATAAGTTTTGTTTTCCTAAATTCTTAACAAAGTACAGTCAAAGACGGATATAGCGTCGTACTTTTTAGCGGCACAATAAATATAACGGCGTCGTTAAATCAGTCATTAATTATGTAGCGATGTGACGCCAAATCTGGCCAAATCCGTCGTCAAAATGATCGTTATATCCGTCGTGATGTTAAAAGTGCACGAAGCTACATCCGTCTTCGGTTGCACTTCCGTAAGGTTTTGGATGTTCAGATCTTATTTGAGTTCACTCTATATCAATTTGTTCAATAACAGTTCAATACAGTTCTCCCATTAAATTCAAATAGTGTTTGAAACATAATTAGATCTTAATAACCTATTACCTAGTGTTAAGTGTAAAAAATTCTGTGACATAAAAAGATAAATCAAATTTACAAGTGTTGTGAATGACGAAATTGTGCCAAAATAATATTTATTTATTGAGTAAAAAGACTACATTGTGATCCTTGTAATTAAAGTTTTACCAGTTGCTTCAACATCAACAGTATTTTTGTGGAATAGATTCTACTAATTTGAAGGTAAGATTTCTTTTTATCAAAATTCTTGATTTCGTTTTCACGTGCGGCAGGCACGTCAAGGAGAGGCTCGCGTTTTTTCCCTCTAATTCTTTTCAAGACATTTCTCTCAATGCTGCTTTAGCGATCATCTGCCGAGTGGCAAATCGTGATTGTTGGCCAAAGCATCTCTGGTGGACGTACCTTATGGGACAATGTCTGCCAAAGTCATCAGCCGAATGGCAACTGTACTTTGTGGAATTACCTCCTTAGAGAAAATTTCTCAGCAGCGGAGCCGCTGTCATATTGATAAGGCCCGGACTTTTTTATGTAGTCAAACACAAAATATGTCCATCGGTCCTTAGAAATTCATTAAAATGACGTATTTTGGTAAAATATTAAGATTGCTGAAGGAAAATTTAAAAAAAATCGTCGCTGGGCAGTTCTAGGCCCTCAAAGTTTACTTCATAAAACAGTAAAATTCAGTGTTTTTGGGAGGTTTTGGGGCTCCATTGAAGTAAACTTGAAGGGCCCTGCGACGAAAAATTACAATAAAAATTTGCAAAAAATATTTAATTAGCAATCATTTTTGGGTCAAAGTACATCATTTAAGACACTTAAACTGAAATTTTGACGCAAAACTAATTTTTGTCCTGACCCTACTTACTGGAATAACTGTTCCAATTAAAAAGATTGTATAATCTGTATGGTGAATTTTATTATCTTTTGGCAACTGGGCGGCAAATCCAATCACGCCCTAGGGCATGATTGGGTTTTCCAGCCCGGTGCTATATAAAATAGAAAAATTTCGGGAAACTGTCATGTAAACAAATATTTTAATTGGAATACCAATCCAATCCACTTATGAGGGCCTTAGGCATCACAATTTTGCCCTCGGGCCAAACTCAAGGATGTTAACTTGGCAAAAATAAAAAAAAGTACTTTTCGTTCAAGATTAAAGTACTTTTTGTTCACTTTTGCAAGATCACCACAGAAGATGTGGGTTTGATGAAATTTTTCCGGGAAATTCTGACTTGTTAAAAAGCAAGTTAACAAACATCAAGTGATCTTTTTAGCTGGATATGCAGCAAAATGGAAGAAAAGAATTTTGTTTGAATGAAAAGTACTTTTTTATGTCAATTAAACATCCTTGAGAAAGTCCCTCGGGCAAAATTGTGATACCTTTGATGATGAATTTTCCAATCACGCCCTCATAAGTGGTCCAGCTAGTGCAGTAAAATGTGCAAAAATCTGGGAAAATTTAAAATTTTTAATAGGAATATCTGTCCTATCCAACAATTTTGGCGTAATTGGAAAATTTCATTACCTCAGGCCTTTGGTCATGAAATTTTCCAATTACCGCCCAGTGTACAGGATTAACTTAATAATGCTCATAAGCTCCAATTTCTATCAACCTTACTCAAAGAAACGGACTCTACATGTACACTTTTCTAAAAATTCATGCTTGCATTAGTCTTCCTTTCATTCTCTGGTCTTGTCCGTATTAGTTTTAGTGATGTACCTACAGAATACTTTCTATGTCACACACAATTTCTGTAGTATTGAATCAAGTCGAAGCTATAATAATATGCTGCATAGTTTGTGGATATGTGTGTTTTAGTAATAGTACTTGTGTCTAACTCAATAAGGCCAGCATATAACTTTGTCTTAATACTACGCCCAGTTGAAGTTGGCTTGACACAAGAATTAAAGTAACTGATTTTCACTACACTGGCAATAAATTGCAATTTAAAGGGACACTGACAACGAAAATGACGTTCAGCTCAAATGAAAGTATGGCCCCTAACAGTAGAAAAATGTTGAAAAAAATTTTTTTTTCTATAACAAATTTCCTAACAACTGCCATTTTAAATTGCAAGAGTTGTTAAGATTTTTGAGAATTTATTGTCCACCCTAATCTCATCAAATGAATTTTCTTTCTTTTATGGGGAAAATCATACTTCAAAATAATAAGGTACTTGAGACATATTGTTGCACGATAACTTATATATTAGTATTAGCTTCAATTTTGCGGAATAATTAGAATCTCATAAAATAAAAGTAGGGAGTACAATAAATCCTCAAAAATCCCAACAACTCTTGCAAATCAAAGAGCTGGTTGCTTGAAACTTGGTATGGAAACAAATTCTTTTTTCGGCGATTTTTTAGTTTTAGGAGCCATACTTTCATATGAGCTTAACATCATTTTTGATATCAGTGTCCCTTTAAACTTCATCAATTTCGTAAAAGAATCACTTTTTTCTAATTTTCTGTTTTCTAGTTGCATGCTGCCGGAATATCCTACATCTGGACGGAATTTGAATATCTAGAGTGGGAGAGAGTTCTCAGCAAGACTCACATGAGTCTACTTTACCAAAAGTAGAATTCTGAAATCTCGATTAAATCTGATGTTCTTCAGAGACTTGTCCAAGGACTCAAAATCATGTCTTCTTATTTCAATTGACTTTCTTCTGTCCTTTGACGTTGCCTGAACCAGGACGGATTCCGTCCTTGTTTCTTCAAGTGATGGGTCCCTGAACAACATATGAGGGAAAATGGCTTAACTGATTTTCCTTTGTTTATTTAATAGGGTTTGTACCATAGGACTGGTTTTTCTGATTTTTCTTCCTCTTTTCCTGGGAAATCGAGCCAAGAAGTACAACAGGATAATTTGGTTTTTAGATTTCCCTTCCAGACGATGGTTATTGGTTAAGGAATTACATCAATAACGATTTTGGTTTTGAGCAAGCAAAGCAACAACAATTAAACATCAAATAAATTTTCATGGATCTTATTATTATCATTGCTTGCTCAAACTAAAAATCTGTAGAGATGCACGCCCAAAGTAGGTGCATGAAAAATAAAAGAGCGATACTTTTTAGAATGCTGGATGAAAATTGCTTATTTTCCTTTTAAAATCTTGATTTTTAACATTTCAAATCTTTTCTTACAAGAATTTTTGAAAAATTAAAGCAAGATTTCTTGACTTTATTAAATTCCGCCTTTAAAACTGGAGATTTTTGAGAATATGCCCCTCAATTTTTGAATGTGATTCAGTTGCAAGTTTTCTAAGCAAGATTCGAGTAATATTAAATTTCGAGAAAATGTAACATGCTGAAGAACGCAGTCTCTATTTTTCCGAATTTTATTTTGAATCCAAGAACTAAATCTGCATCAGACATAAAAAATGAATCTGAATCGGATGAATATTCAAAGTACCTTTTCAATCCTTTTTTGACATTGGAAAAATATAAAATCGGAAATGTATAAGTAATAAAATGTAGATATTTCATTTTAGCCAATTTCTTCTGGGTGTAGTAGTATGTCTTTACATCGCCGTACATATTTTAGCAAGGCAGAATATCCATGTTTCTCTTTCCCGAAATTTTTATCAGCTCATTTCTGCTGCTTCCTCTGTTCAGCAAATGAAATTGGAGAGAAAAAACAAAAAAGTTTTTCTGGAGTTTTTTCATTGTTCAATATTGGAACATCTATCTTTATAGGTTGCAATCATGTAGGAAAAGAAAGGAAGTGGAAAAAAGGTCTGACATTTACATACAAAATTGTACTTGATCCAGTCTTAAAGTAACATAGCAAGATAAAAGACTCGTTTCTAAGTTGTAATGAATGTAAGAAATTTAGTCAAATATGTACTTTTAAAACAGAAATCATGATTCCATTTTATTATCAAGTTTAATAGTAAGTTTGCCTTTCAAATGATATTTCATACTTAGAGGTCTCAAAAAAACTTATTTGCTTTATTACATAAACTAGCAGAAAGCCCCGGCGTTGCGCGGGAACAGGCAAAGATGTGAATAGATAGTGAGGTCTGGCAGAGCCCTCTCTCTTATCATTTTGATTTATAACGCGAGCTCGGGCAGAGCCCTCGCTATCAGTAA
>JAOWAT010046234.1:0-11592 GCA_028571025.1 Longipedia americana | reverse complement strand
GATAGTTGTTCTTTTTCTTAACAAAGGTTCCAGTAACTCTTTCCTGCGCAGGGTACTGGGGTTCCAGGCCTTGTTTAAATTTGATAGTTCCGTAGCACTGCAAGTTTAAAAAGCATTTTCTGTTGTTTTAGTGGCATTGAATCTATCTTAGAATATTGGAGACTAAATAGTAAAGGAAATATTACAGCATATTTGGATCATTTGTGGAATGTTCAAAGACTTTTAGGAATGCAGGCAGGTTATTTCTTATGTGTACACTCCTGAAAGTCTTTAAAAATTACAATTTCTAATTTGATTCCCATAATTTTTTATATTTTCTTTCAGAAGTATCTATCGTTTTTTGGCGGAGGAAAAAGGCGACGAATTTCAGAAGAGAGAAAAGAGAATTTAGAAAGGCGACAAAGAAGAGAAAAGAAAGCAAGCCACAAAGTTGATCGAGGGAGAGAATGTTACTTATCTTCTATCGACCAATGAGGATAGCCTGAGGTCATTCAAGTGCCATCCTCAATTTGGGAACCACAAGAGGTATGCAATAATGTCAGGTTTGACAATATGTAACATAATATGTAGTCACTTTACATCCTTAGGACTCATTTATGAGGCGTCAAATAGTTATGTCGTTAAAACGTGAAACTGATTTTTACGTTTGTATTAGGGCACAGCAAAACGTCATTAAACGAATTGTTGTTAAAATTTGGGAATTGAATTTCTTAGCTCAATAAAAGTGAGGCAAATACATTTGACTTGGTCATATTTTTTAAATTGGATATTTTGTGTATGTTTCAGAGACTTTGAGGAGCTTATTCAACATAATTGAATACCTTAAAGCAACAATTTGTCATAGATAATATTCTGTTTGAGAAAATTTCAAACATTGTTGAAAAACTGCAGGTGTTCTCCATCATACACAGAATTTCAATTTTGAGTAACTTTGCCAAATTTAATCTAGCATTATCAATTTTTGACACACATTAATTATGTGCATATTTCTGAAAAATTAGAAATTCTCAGTTTTCTAGATATGTTTTAGCCCTTATTTGCTCGTTGAAAGCCTTCAAAAATCAAGTTTGAAAATGAAGGAAAATTAAATGCTTTGCTTATATTTAGTAATTTTGAAGACTTCCTTTGAGTAGAAAGATGTTTACTAACACAGTCATACTTTTAAAGAAAGATTATGGAGTTTCCTTGTGACATAATTCTAGAAATTTTATCTAAAAATTTAAGTAAATGGTTGGTGTCAGATTTGTTGGAAATGGATTCTATGTAATGCAATTCCAAGAAAGATAAAGGTGACACCACCATTTCCTCAATCGTTGAGATGAAAATTCAAAATTTGTCACAAATTAAATTGCCCAATTACACTCTTTATTTTATTCAAGAATATCAGTTCAAGAATAATTAGCCTTAAATGTCCCTTTTATTTAATATAAAATTACATTTTTCTATGTAAAAGGGTTCCTTTAAAATGAAATTAAAAACAAGATAAGAATGATTTTAGCCTAAAGTTTTTGGAAAATATGAATAGCCAAGCCTTAATCCTAAATCAGGTATTCTTATAAAAAATAAAGAGTGTATTCTCCTTCAGAATTATGTTGTATAGATTAGATGTGTTCCAACAGCAGTAACAAAAACAGACACAGTACAGATTTCATTCTATTCTCATAAGGTTGAAGAATAGTTATATATTGAACAATTTAACTTGAATGAATGCTTAAAAATACACCTACCTGATGGTGATATCGATTTCCAAAAGCCCACATTGCTTCCATTTTTATTAAATTTTTATAGTTATACTAATTAACAATTACTTTTGGAAATCCACTTTGTTCAACGATGAGTTCTTTTATTGTTATAACAATTTAAAGTTCTCTATCTTATGAGAAATTTCAACACTCTTTTAATTCTTGACCACTTCTTTGAAAGTACTTGAGGGGGTGTTCCACTGTTCCTCTCCTACTCAACCCCCAAGGATTGCTTAGAGCTTACTGGACACTTTCTTCATTCTCTTTTCTTCTTCACCATTGAATATTACTTTTGAAAGTCCACTTTATTCAACGGTAAGGTCTTTTTCCTGGGGAGTTTAATTTTTTCCTCCGTAAGCCACACAGACTAGAGACATGAGCAAAAGTTCTCTGTTCATCACCTCGAGAAAAGACATTAGCACACATGATGATGAGGGGAATAACAACATAACACCAGGCATGATGGGAATGTGATCATTCTTCAATTCAAGAAAAATGAAAGCAGCTAAAGAAGCAGAAGAAGAAGCCAAACTAAAGACTCTTTTCAGCTCGCCACAAATTGGAGTGGAATAAGAGAATAACGAGAGAAAAAATTAAACTCTCAAGAAAAAGACCTTACCGTTGAACAAAGTGGACTTTCAAAAGTAATATTCAATGGTGAAGAAGTTTTAAGAAAAAGTGGAGGGGATGTGGTTATATGAATTGAGGCCATCCATTCTTCTTACCACTTTTGGCCTCATGCTCAGCCTCAGGGATAGTTTAAAGAGAAGAAGAAGAATACACCCTGCTCTTTAACTTCATAACTGTACTGAACATTTTTATACATTTTGGGGATATGCCATCTTAAAGTAGTAAAATGAAAAGTCAGGCTCAGAAAGTTTAATTTGGAAATTTGAAATGAACCATGCATATTTTCTTTGAGATCTTCTGTAAGATGATATTCAAAAACTTTCAGTAGTGCAATCAACCAATAGCCAAAGATTGCCATTCTGAAAGTTATTGGGCAACATAGAATCCCTTTCCATGAGTAAGGCCACCATAAATAACTAATCAATAATTGATATGAAGTGTATATCATCGATTAGTTATTCATGGTGGCCCTACTCATGGAAACGGACTCTACACATTTTGATTTTCCTCGACATTTCATCATATCAGTTATTATGCAGTGGTCAGTGTAGTAATTTTCATCTTTTGAATCCAATTCATGAAATTACAAATGTGAGGTGTCCCAGCGGACTTTTGCAATTATTTTTTGTAATTTCTTATCAAAATTGTGTCTAAACAGTGTTGTAACTGTGCAAAAATTGAAAAATTGATACAGGGTCTCCCATCTATCATTTAGAAAAATTAATTATATAAATTTTGCATCCTTTAGGAAGGTCATAGCTTTAACCCTCTATGCGGAAATTGAGTTTTAGCAGAGGTCCCAATTTTGGCCGTAATGGCAAAAGTCCGATGGGGCAACTCACATCATAAAACAACTTTATGTCCAACCCTTTCAGTAGAATAATTGATTATTGATTCAGGCTCACATATCTTATTTTAAAATTTTTGAAAAAGCAGAATCAGGAGTGTATTCAATGAATTATTTGTAGATTACGCTTATAAGTTATGATTATAGAGGTATTCTAAATTTTACTTCTGTGGAAACTCTTTCTAAGACTATTCTTAATTTTACCAACATTTAAGGCTCAAATTGATATTTTTGTAAAAATTAAGCTTATTCCATTTAATTCTCCAAATCAGTCTTTCTATACAGGGTGAATAAAAAGAAAGCCTAGTCAGTCATTTAGTGCTTGAGCAGTAATTTCCTAGCTCTAGTGGCCATCTCTAAAAACTGGTCTTTCTTCTTCTGTGTCTCTTTCTGTTTCAGAAGCATTTTCTTTTTCCAAGACTTTATTCTTTGCTCAAAAATGTGGACATTTTTCAAAAAATATCTTATTTTGCTTTTAAATCGCCATCTTTAGAAGCTGTTCAGATCTTGTGAAGTAAATTAGAATGGAAATGGAAGGAGCATTTGAGGAGTTTCAACTGACTTTTGAAATTATTCAAAATCTTTGAAGCTTACAATTTTTTGCGAGATCTTAATCAGATATGTATAAGTTAAAAGCATAATTCAATTATCTTTTTTACTCTATCTGGAAATTGAGGGCGAATTTGCAATATTCGATAAAAGTAACCCGGAGCCGGAATAATGTCATTTTTTCAAAATATTTCAGTTCTTAATTTCAAAATTCCATTGGGTCACCTCATTTGCTTTGAGCAATATAGGAAAAATGGTGACTGCTTCTCTCTTCCCTTTATTTCTTACACCTTAAAGTTTACATCTGAGTCTCCCTCTTTCTTATTGTTATATGATACTGAAAGGCTAATGCCTACAGCAGCTCACTCAGCTTGCCCTTAGTGCTAGACTGTTTCAAACTTTCTGGATCCGGATATATGAATAACATTTATCCAATGGAAATTATTTTGGCATAAAGTATCCTAATTGCTTCTTCATTTGTGAAATCTCCAAAGACGTTCAGGAGTGTAAAATATGGAACTCCATTGATTACACTCCTGAAACTATTTGGAGATTACACATTTTCCCATTGATTTTTATACATCTTATTTTTACTTGACTAACTTTATTTTCAAACAAGTTAATGCATAAAACGCCGAGTGTTTTTGAGTTTTTTCTTTTCTGTTATGATTTTTCTGTAATTGCTATAACGATCATATTTTCTCATTGACAATTACGTGGTAAAGCTCAATTGAACTGAAAATCTTTTAAAAATATCATAAATTTATAGGCCAAGTTTTTGATGATTTTTTGGGTAAAACACCCTATTTGTATACCTTACTTGATTTTGAGGTTGCAAACATAAGACGTGAGAATGTTGAGAACAATTTATAGTGATTTTATGCAATGAAAGATGTGATTTTTGTGTCTAAATTTCAGTTTTGATGATAAAAAGAAAGCATTTGTTCTCATTGCCTTTGGGGCAGAGCCACACTCACACACATCTTCATGGTTGAACGCTTCCTTCTCACAGTAGAATCCAAGTGCCAAAACTAAACACTGTTCAAAAAAAATGAAACTGGCTACTGTGTAAATATCTCATACTAAAGTGATTCAAAATTCAAAAGTAAGGGGTGTTCGAGAAAGCTGAGAATCACAGCTCTTCTAAAAACTCCCTACTTTTGAATTTTGGAGCAGTTTTGTAAAGAAAATTGAAAAATCTTTCAGATGGTCAATTTTGAAAAAACGAAATTTAGCAGAAAAAACTTTCATCCAAAATCTAACCTTCTTTGCAAACGTTATGTTCTAGTTCTACAAAGGATCTAAATTTAAAAGTAAGGAGTGCTTTAACAGCCGTTATCCGATAGGATTTAAAAGATTGTCAGATTTCTAAAAATGTCATTCTGCAATTTCTGGATGCTATTTGATAAAAATGAACAAGCCCAGGTATGTGCTAAACCCCGCGGTAAAATAATAAAAAAATTCCCATGACATAATTTAACATCTTCCAACAGCTTCAACTTATTAAAAATGATGCTGATCAAATATTTGATCAGGAACATTTTTAGTTTGCAAATATCTGAAACCTACCAGAGAACTCTCATTTTTGTAATTTCTCAAATTCAATGAACCTGTATGCAGGCAAATACTGCAAAAGTTACTGGAATTCTTGCTCATGTGCCAAAAAGGCCTGATAGGAATTTTTGACATGCAGAAAAAGCCTGAGCCGTAAAATATTTACCCTAGAAGTTTGTTTGAATTGCTTCTATCCTAGCTAACATTTTGAATTTTGAAAATCAGGCAAATACTGTAGAAGTTACTGAAATTCTTATTGATGTGCCAAAAAAGCCTGATTGGCATTTTAGATGTGCAAAAAAGCCTGAGTGATGAACATAAACACCCTAGAAGATTGTTTGAACTAAATCTAGGCTACTTAACATTTTGAATTTCAAAAATCTGACCCAAATTATGAAATTTATTAGCAATTGAATACTTAACAAAAAAAACTTTGAGTTATTCAAAGTTGCGTGAAAAAACCTGTTGCTTGAAATGGCGTGAAATGAGTTTTGTGCTTTAATCCACCACAGAACTAATCTATTTCAATTCCTGAATTTCTGAGACATTTCATTAAAAATCAACCACAACATGTCAACATTAATTTCGTTCTAAAAAGTCTGAGCAACATAAATTTTGTTCAAAAAGCCTGAGCGACATAAATTTAGTTAAAAAAGTCTAAGTGACATTAATTTTGTTTAAAAAAGCCTGAGCGACATGGATTTTGTTAAAAAAGCCTGAGCGTCAATAATTTCATTCAAAAGAGATTAAGTGACATTTATTTTGTTCAAGAAAGCCTGAGTGACATTAATTTCGTTCAAAAAAGCCTGAGCGACATTAATTTTGTTTAAAAAAGCCTGAGTGGCATTAATTTTGTTCAAAAAATCTGAGGGACAATAATTTTGTTCAAAAAAGCCTGAGTGACATTAATTTTTTTGAAAAAAGCCTGAACAACATTAATTTTGTTAAAGGAATCCTGAGCGACATTAAATTCGTTAAAAAAAGCCTGAATGACCTTAATTTTGTTCAAAAAAGCCTGAGCGACATTAATTTTCTTAAAAGAAGCCTGATTGACATGAATTTCGTTCAAAAAAGCCTGAGCGACATTAATTTTGTTCAAAAAAACCTAAGCGACATTAATTTCGTTCAAAAAAGCCTGAGCGACATTAATTTTGTTCAAAAAAGAATGAGCGACATTAATTTCGTTCAAAAAAGCCAGAGCAACATTAATCTTGTTCAAAAATGCCTGAGCGACATTAATTTCGTCCAAAAAAGCCTGAGCGACAATAATTTCGTTCAAAAAAGCCTGAGTGACATTAATTTCTTTCAAAAAAGCCTGAGCAACATTAATTTTGTTCAAAAAAGCTTGAGTGACATTAATTTCATTCAAAAAAGCCTGAGCGACATTAATTTTCGTTTAAAATAGCCTGAACGACATTAATTTTGTTCAAAAAAGCCTGACCGACATTAATTTTGTTAAAAAAAGCCTGATCAACATTAATTTTGTATAAAAAAGCCTGACCAACATCAATTTTGTTCAAAAAAGCCTGACCAACATCAATTTTGTTCAAAAAAGCCTGAGCGACATTTGTTTCATCATATTTCAATATATTGCACCATAATTAATAAGTAATAGGCTTTTTCCCCACAAGTTTGAAAACCTAAGTGATTGTCAATTTTGATGCGCAAAAAAAGCCTTAGCTGTTAAATAAACACCCTAAAAGTTTTTTTGAAAGAATTCTAGCCTATCTAGCATTTTGAATATTGAAAATACGGCAAATACTATAGAAGTTACTGAAATTCTTAATGATGTGCCAAAAAAAGCCTGATCGGCATTTTTGATGCACGAAAAAAAGCCTTAGCCGTAAAATAAACACCCTAGGAATTTAGTTGAATTAATTCTAGCCTATCTAGCATTTTGAATTTTGTAAATCCGACCAAAATTGTTGAATTTATTATTATATGAAATTTTAACAAAAAAATGAGTTTTTTTAAAATTGCCCAAAAAAACCTGTCTCTTGACATGAAATGGCTTCAAATGAGTTGTCACTCTGCTTGCCCCTTATATGGTTATGTGTGAGTGTGAGATATAAACAGTGACTAAGGGAAATGAGAAGAAGTGGTTTTCATTTCAAGTCATATTAGTGAGGAGAAGAAGTCAGAGAAGAATCCATCTGTATGAGAAGTTTAGCCCAAATTGAGAAAGTTCCTTAAGACCCGCTAGGTCGCTTCACGACCACCGCGGGTAATTATTAGAGCTTTAAAAGTGTAAAATATGTTCACCTTTAATTTTTAAAGGAAATCCAGAGGTATGATTTTTAAAAAGATATAGTTGATCATTCTTTTTGAGGAATATCTTTATATTAATCATATATCTTGTGGTCAAAAGTCAAAAGAAAGTAACGATTTCTTGCATTTTATGAATCAACTTACTCCCAAATCTTGAAACAAACCAGGTTTATTCCCCAAAAAATTTTAAAACTGAGCGTCGATTTTTTCCTGAAAACTGAGCCAAACCGCGAAAACTCAGAAATACGAAAATTTTAGATTTTGCGACATCTAGAGTGGAGAAAAAAAGTCGCGAATAGCGTTTTTTATTGCATATTTCAAATGAAAATTAACTATTTACAGAAAAATTTGCCTCTTTTTATTGCTAAATTCACTTTTTGGACCATTTTTTAATACAAAAGTTGCATTTTTGACTAATTTTTTGCTAAAAATCGCGACTTTCAAGAGAAATTTTCCAAAAACTTAGGAATTTTCCAAAAACTGAGCAAGTTTTCTTCAAAAACTGAGCCAAAAATAAAAAAAAACTGAGCCCAAAAAATCCAAAAACTCGCAAATACAGTAGAAGACGGATATAGCTTCACGGCACTTTTTGGGCCAAGAAGGATATAGCGTCGAACTCAAAGACGGATACAGCGACGCTTGCTACATAACGACAGATATAACGACGTTGCTATATCCGTCGTGATGTTGCTATATCCGTACTGTCGTTATATCATTGTGACGCTATATCTGTCTTTGACTGTACGAAAATTATAGATTTTTGACTAATCTATAACGTGGGAAAAAAGCCTGCAAACATATAGCCAGAAAACCAACATCCAAAGCATTTGAAAAACCATAACTGAACATATATTTCAGAACTAAATCCTACATTGTTTCTAGTATTTCTTTGCTTATTCCACTGTTGTTGAAGTCGTAATTTTACATGCATGACTCATATCTAAATTTAAAATATGTCTGTAATTACGAATTTCTTATGAAGAAAACTAAATTTATTTTGCATTGACCATCTGTAATGCAAAATTAATTAGGTGCTATGTGCTCACTGCTCACCCAAAATTTTGAGCGAGCAATGTCAAATTTTCACAACAGTGCAATGTAAATGAGTGAGAGATTGACAGACGCAAAATAATGTGATCATTGCTCTTCTTGAGTGAAAGAGATAAATGAAGCAAGTCAAATATTAGATCTGAAAACAATAAAGAGCAGTACAAGTCATTTTGGATTGAGAGAGAAAGAAAGAAAGCAAGAATGCAAAAACAAGTGATGAAAATCATCAGAGTCATTTTCAGTTTACATACTCTGAGCCATAAGAAAATAGAAGCGAAATTTGAATGTTTTCTGGATAGGTCTTAAGATTTAATGAAGTTGTTGCCATTATTTTATTGAATGAAGTTTAGGCATTTATTATACACTTTACTAAATAAGATGAATCTTCAAAGTGATGTAATCAAGAAATTTTGCAACTCTCAATTTTGCGAAGAATTATCAGTTATGGGGAAATTCTGATGTATTTTCTGAATACTTTATTTCTTTTTTTTCATATTTTGATATCATTCATATATATGCCATACTGAAATGGTATTAAGATGCTACATGTAACATTTCCCAACTTCATGTACGTCCGACTTTTTGATTTCGTCACTCAGTTCCCTGCTTTCATTAAATCTTTAAACTTTTTTTTGATAACCTGATAAATGAAAACATCAACTTGGAATTTAGAAACACATCATTCAACAATAGACGTTTTATGTTGCTATTGTTTCTGAATTTGTATTACAACTATTTAGATTTTCAAAAGAGGAAGCTAATTTAGATGATTTAATTCTCTAAATATATTTTATGAAATTTTAAAATGCTTTCTCTTTTAATGAATACATTGTGTTAATTTTATAATTATGGAGAAATTCAATAGACAGACTGTAAATTTAAATTAGAATTATGTTAATGTTGCCATGTGTTAGTCTACCTTTATCTATAATTTTTTCAAAGTTCATATTGTAAAATTGCATTGTATTTACAAATATCATTGTAAATATAGCTTTATTTAATGATTCTAATTCTTAATATGATGCTTGCCATTGACTTATTCCCCCCAGCGCCCCGGAATTTCTATTCCTCGACCCTCATTGATCCGCAGGTAAAAATTCAAATACATTTTCTCCGACCGTGCGTCCCTGTTGTTGATGTCAATAACTGAATATGACAAAATTATGGGAAGAAGGAAAGTTTCCTTTTGATTAGCTCCAATTATTTTATAAAACGTAATCGTGTAAAACCTTCTTTTTCCCAAGTTTTATCGATTTTCTCAATCATCAATTTTGCTTTTTTCTCTCTTCCTTTTTATTCCTATCAATCTCTTCTACAAATAACAATTTGGCGCTAACAGCTAAAATATATCTTATACAAATTATAACTTTATAATAGAAGTGCAGTTTAATTCTTTGCTGCTACTATGATAAATGATTTTGCAAAAGAAATTTTCTTCCTCAGTTGGGGGTGATCATTTTTGTAGAACTCTCTTGGCTATAAGTAAGGGTATACACTAGAATGAAAAGTTTAATTTTAAAAAAGTAGGTCCATGGTTCTTTTCTATATACCAAAAGATAATCCTGTAGTTAACGACATGTTCATTATCTGCAAATAGAATATGATGCACTACCTTTCAATTTATATGGTAAAATGTCCAAAAGATTATATTCTACTTATATTAAAGATGTAACCTGTTTCATTATTCATTCATAGAAATTTAAAATGTGCTTGACTACTGAATGGTTTTTAGGTACAATGAGGATAATAATAAAATCCTGGGAATGGTAGGGAGGTATTTCAGCAACTTTTACTAAATAAAAAGCTGTGAAATTTGGCATGGTAAATTTTCATTCCATTGTTGAACCCCTGAAACAAACTTTTGGTCAATATTGACCAAAAATTTTGTTTCAGGGGTTCAACATGCCAAATTTCACAACTTTTTATTTAGCAAAAATTGCTTAAATACCTCCCTACCATTCCCAGGATTTTATTATTATCCTCATTGTACAGTATGTAGAAGATAACCTAGGGTTTAGTATTTAAAATTTGAATGGTCTAGTTTTCATTGTAGTGCTAACTTACACCCTTACTTAAAAGTTGAGTTTGAGGGTCGAGTCCTTCTCAGCAGTTTTCCTAAAGTTTCGTTCAATAGGGTCATACATTCATTTGCTTCTGATGAGAGGATGCAGTTGATCTGATTTCAATTGGAATTGGGTTGTGTGAATGTGAGAGAGTTATTTGATTGGTTTTTAAAGTTCGCAAATTTTGTTTTGATCAATATTTGTGTCAAATCTGATCAATTTCAGTTGGGATATCCATGACACTAGAATTTTATGTTTATGATTGGTTTAACTTAAGGACTTTGGCTAAAATGAGGCATTATTCAATTTGTATTGAGGTACTTTGTCAATGAAAATGCATTGATATGATTAACGCCTGGCAAAAAAAATCGGGCTGAGAGTTTTTTAAAAAAATGTTGTGTCAAAAATATCCCATTTAAGTTGTTGGTATTAATAAATTTATGTCATAATTTGAATGGCTTGAAATAGCAAAAACATTTTAATTGAAATTGTGACTCCTCCTATTTAGCCTTTGAGATCATTTTGTCCTTTACTGTAAGTGCAAAAATGAAGGTCCTCCTGTCACACACTGAAAAAAGAGATTTGGACTTTGGGAGCCAACAGTATTTTTAGGATGCTTTCAGATGCCATAAAGTAAAAACCAATTGCTCCTTCAGAAGCAAATGAACAAGAGCACAGCACTAAAACTGTTTACTTGACTTTTGTGAGACATAAGGCAAATAGATGTACTTAAGAAGTGTGGCTTTTGCAAAAGCAATCCATTACAAAAACCCTTCCTTTGAAAATGCTGGATAACCTCCAAAAGCCAATATATTTGGCTTTTCAATTTTTGAAAAGCAAAATTATGCTTTTGGTAATGCAAATAAAATATGGCTCTTGCAAAGGCAAA
>JAOWAT010046123.1:0-11594 GCA_028571025.1 Longipedia americana | reverse complement strand
CAAAAATTTATTCTTAGAAATTCTTCATATTTCATTTCCCCTTCGCCTCGTCCAGGACGCTGTTCGTCCTTGTTTGTTTCCATAAGATCGAAAAGATGAACTTAAAAAACCTTGAAATCTGGCTTTTTCCAGGAATCTTTGAAAAAACTCAGCGCTAATTTTCGGGAAAATTTTAAAATATCAAACTTGACAACAAAACAATCATTTAAAAACTGAAGTTTTCTTCTGCAAAATAGTGATGTGCTTAAACGTATTCTATTGAAATATTGGTACAATGTCTCTAAAATTCGTGTCAATTTTTCGAAAGGCTCATCAGAATTTGTTCAAAAATCAGCTCCCAAAATGCAAAATTTGGCCTTTAATAATCATTTATGCGTGAATAAAAATTGAAATATCCCAAACGCAATTCATGTCGTCAAACTAAAACACCGCACCTAACATGAGAACGGACTCCTTCATCTTTGCCAGCCCGTGCCTCGTGATGCCGAGGACTTCTCCTCGGCACGTCATCAAATCGGCCAACAACGTGATGTGTCGCCGATCGATGCTCATCCCGTGACTCTCCATCGTCACCGTGATCTCGTTCATGATCGTTACCCGAGCTGCTTCAATGCCCAAAACGGAAGCCACCTCGTATGTGTTGTTGGAGGTCGTTTTCTTCCAGTTGACTCCGGGGGTTGCCATGACTTCCCTAGAGAAAGAGAAAGGGGAAATTAATTTCATGAGGTATACCGCTTATTTTATCCGGAATATTTAATTCTCGATAAAATATCCGGAATATTCCAGAATTTCTATCCGGAATATTTTTTTTCAGCATTAAAAAATAATCGGGATAAATAAAAGATCTGGAATAATACGGATTTTATACAGTGTTAGCCATGAAGAGAGTCTAAAACTGGGGAGTGGCTGTTTGAGAAATTTCCACTAATAATTTGGGGCCCAAATTTTAACCACAGTCCTATGAGGTCCCCTAGTTTTCCCCATAAACTTTTTAGCCCAATCATAGAACTTTTGTGAATTTCAATATTATTTCTATTTGAAAAGGTGCAAATAAACAACAGAGACTGTCTTGTGTGTGTTCACATTTTCTTCAAAATTTCCAATAGAAATAATATGGAAATTCAAAAAAGTTCTCAGACTGGGCTGAACAGTTTATTGGGAAAAGTAGGGGACCTCATAGGACTGTGGTTAAAATTTGGGCCCCACATTATTACTAGAAATTTCTCGAAAAAAGCCACTCTCAAGTTTAAGACTCTCTTCATGGCTAACACTCTATCCAGAATAAAATTTTCTTCATAAAAAATTTGGAATATTTTGTGCAGTGTAAGAGGGCCATAAAAGACACCTTGGTTGAAGAATCTCATTAAAATGTGACCAAAAAACTTTCGATATACATCCAATTTGCAAGATATATAAATGAGGCGCCCTGGGGGAGCACAAATCATATCGGACGGATTTGCAAAATTACCAAAAATGAGATAAAGGTGTTTTGGGGTATTTCTATACATAAAGAAAGTTCATGTAAAATTTTGAATATCTTAATCCATTCAAAGGGGCTAAAATTTCTATTTTTATTGGAACATGATTTTTGGTAAATTGAATAATTTTGGACCTTCAAAAATAATTTTTTCATTTTTTTTTCATTGAAACAAAGTCCTAAATCATTCAGATCAGTTTTAAACATTTTCTTTGAACACTTACTTTTGAAATTTTTGCAAAAATTCACAAAATTGTAAAGTACTAAATTTTCTTTTTTCTTCTTTTTCTCAAAACAGCTTTTTCATAGATCCGTCCGATATGAATTTTGCTCCCCAATCAGTTAAATGCCTTTCTCTCTGTTTCCTCGAGCTGCTGATAGGGTGTTAACCTACAGGACTTGGTGATTGGTATTCCAAAGGATGAAATGTCTAACACTGGAAATGAGTTAAGTTAGGAGAAAATAACAGCTTGACTGAATGTCTCTAGACTGAATGTCTCTTGACTGAATGTCTCTTGACTGAATGTCTCTTGACTGAATGTCTTTTATTGACTGTCGCTAATTGGTGTGTTTATTATGCTATTGTCGCCTCTGAATTAAGCTCCATGTTCCTCATGGAGCCGACCATTCTCAGCATTCCTTCTCCAGAATCGTGTCTTGTCTTTGAAGCCTCATTATTGCAAGAGGCAGCATTGGCAGCAGTTGCAGCAGCGTTATCACAGAGATTGTATTTAATCCGGTCCAATCCAAGCAAATTCGGTCTTTTCAGTTCAAGTTCCTGTTTCCAGGAGGCAATCATGTCATCCATAGAGACAGTTCCTCCTTGTTCACATTCCATAGGGAGGATTTCTCCAGGAATTTGTTTAGACAAGTAAGCGAAATTCGAGTGGGTCTTGAAGCGCTCTTGCAATTTAGGAGAGAGTAATCTTTTGGCGAACTGAAACACGAGGGTCATAGTCCAGGGTAAATGGACGAGGTTTATCTCACTGTGTCTGAGGGGAAAAGACTTTTCACAGCAGTTAAAGGCCTTGGTGACCTCACTGGGAGTCCACATTGAAACATGCGAAAAATTGATGTTTCTTTCATCCAAGACATATGTGACACCTATGGTAATGTGACATTTTTTCTAATTGATATTTTTCTAATTTTGTTTCCTTTCTTGAGAAAGATTTTGCAAACATGAAAAGATTTGCACAAGAAAATCATGTCTAAGATATTTTAAATTTGGTTAGAATAGCCTCTTACATAAAATAGCTACAGTGCTGTCCCTACATAGTGAGCAATCTTTTGAAAGATTTTTCAAATGACTTACAGTGAAATTCATATAGTTGTGAAAAAACTCATTATGCGATTAAATACAAAAATAACAATGAAGCCTTCATTTATATACCATCAGTTGCCCCCCCCCCAAAATTAAAATGCAATGGAAAAACTTAAACAAACCATCTCAGGGCTCCTCCTTTGTTTATGTTTTTCCTATTGATTTTATATGAGTATTTAACTTTTTGTCAAATTTAGGTTCCAAAAGCTTATGGGGGGTAACTGGTGGTGTATAAATGAGGGATTTATAGTTATTTTTGTATCTAATTGCATAACTTCCCAGAAAAATGAAAAATGAGTTTTGTCACGACTAGATAAACTACACTGTACCACATTTTTAACCATATGTTTACTTTCCTATCCCCAGAATTTTGCATCATGTTCTCAGTTGATCTTACTTCTATGGTGTAAACACAATCAAAAAATTTTGTTTCTAATCTGAAGATGCAAGTGTAGAACTTTTGAATTATATTATTGGTCCAAATACAAAATGAAGTCTTGGTTTAACATCCAAACCAATAATTATGAGCATGGTTTGTTTCTTTTAGAAATCTTTATTCTATTTGAATTTCTATTTTCAATGCAAACAAAAAATTAATGTAAGCAATATTTTGCTTTAGAATTGTTATTTTTGAGTAAGTGTGAATGTTTTGTGAAATTTTTATTTCACATAAAAATAAATAGGATACTATTAAGCTGAAATAATTTCCAAAAACAAATGAAAATTGGCTGGCCCTAGTCTGATGATAGGTAAATTTTATAAGAATAAATGTCATGAGAAAAACAATGTCGCTAGAAAAAATGTCGCACCTTTCACTTGTGATTCTTCATCTTCCAGCAACGTTTCAAACGTAATAATATGAGCTCTGATGATATCAGCACACGAATATTTTGAGGAATTATTAAACGCTGCTCTTGAGTAAATGACCCTTCTTCCATTAGTATCTTTTTCCGGAAGCGCGAACAGATAGCCATTCGAGATCAGCTCATTAACATGTTCGTCACGATAATCGAGGTTCTGAAACCAACTTGGATACAAGTCACGCATCTTCAAATACTTGTCCAACACCACTTGTGTCTCGGGGATGTTGAATTTTTTCATTCGTAAGAAACGCAACAAAAAATTGGAATCTGTTCGGCAATTTTTGACATGGCTTTGTTTGCTGATCCAGGATCTCATTTCTATAAAGGGAGGATCAAGTCAAAGATCATGTTGTCCTCTAATACACTGGGCAGGAAGGTCAATAAAGATTTTTGAAAATATCATCTCTCTGGAAAACATCTCAAAATTTGTGTATGATCTTCCTGACCATGGGAATATGCGTCATATATGTGGGAAAAAAGTTAGCGCAAGAAATTTGATGTTCAAGTACCTGAAAATGGCTCAAAATAGGGAAAATGAGACCATTTAAAGGCTAAAAATAGACTTTATCTTACCAAATTTTAAATGATTCAAGCAAAAATCACCATTACTTTCAGAAAGTAACAAGAAAACATTTTAGAACTTTTTTGACAAGAAATTTATTTTTGAAAATTTTTTCAAAAAAATTTTTTTTGAAAAATTTTTTTAAAAAAAAATCCTGTTATTTTCTGAAAGTAATGGGGAGTTTAGCATGAATCATGCAAAAATATGTAAAATTTTGCCAACATAAAGTCTATTATTAGCCTTAAAATGGGTTCATTTGCCCTATTTTGAGCCATTTTAAGGTACTTGAACATCAAATTTTTTATGCTAACTTTTTTTCCCAGACATATGACACATATGCCCATGTTCAGAAAGATCATACACAAAGTTTGAGATGTTTTCCATAGAGATGATATTTTTTTAAATCTTTTCTGACCTTCCTGCCAAGTGTGCTAATGAAAGAAACCAATCTTTGCAAAAAATGATTGAAAATAATGTTAATCTCTAACAATTTTTTGTAGAGCCACTTGTTGTGTAGTAACACCTTAGTCATAGAAGACTTGAGCTGGCCGACCAAGTAGCAATTCATTCTTTTGTTTCAATTACTAATTTGGTTGTCCACCCTTGTTAGTTTTATGCTATGAAAAATGACAATTTAAATGGCCACATAGTAGTAAATTTGAATCGCTGATTGCAAGGCCCAGGTGCATTCAATTAGAAAAGTATGGGTATTTTTATAAAAAAAATTGGTCCAACCTGAATTTGCTACACCTTAAAACAGTCTACTAAAATGAGTTGTTCTCTATTATCTCTAATATAAGCCCAAGATGATTTTTGACTTCATCCTCCCTTTTAGAGCTTTTCTTCTGGATTTTGAGGTTTCATTCAAGTCCATCTCTGCTACTTCTCTCACTTGCTTATTCAAAGTACAATGATCCTGATAGGAATTCATATTGGAGTAAATTGGGGTTGAGACTTTGTTCTCACTTTTGCTGATGGTAGTGGTAATCATGTTGTTTTCTGTTTTGGCTGGCATGATGATGACTTATTTATTTAGAAACGCATGACATATGAATATTAAATATAAAAGAAAGTTAGGTTGGGGGGGGGGTCTAAATAATTATGACCAATTTGCAACACACTTTTCACTTCTCCCCACCTGATTGATTATCTTTCAAAATCAAGATCACTTTTATGCTGTCACTTTTCAAAAATATTTTTTCTCTCACTAATAAATGTAGATTATTAACTTAATTTCTACTCTTTGAGCAATATCATAGCTTTGCACACTATGAGAGCCAAAGACTGTATTTTCAATTTTCACTTTTCAAAAATGTTTTTCTTACACTTGACTGATATATAGTTACATGTTTTCTTCAATTCTTTAAGCAATATCATAGCTTTGTGTATGATATGCAAAAGAATGAAGTATCTATTTATTCCCTGCTAATGATGGAGTAATGTCTCCTGTTTCTGTCACTTTTCAAAATTATTTTTTCTTGCACTTGTAAATATTGATTAATACATTAAGTTTTATTCTCTAAGCAATATCATAGCTTTCTGTACTATGATATGTAAAGATCTTAATAATATCCACTGACCATCCTGTGTTTATTTAATAAATTGTAACTTGTCACTTTTTTGAAAATATTTTTCTTACACTCATAATTATAGATCATTAATATTACTTCTACTCCTTAAGCGATATCATAGCTTGATGTGCTATGATATGCAAAGATCATAATATCCCCTAACCATGCACGAACGTCTCCTGAATTGTAACTAAATCCTGCTTAATGCTGCTGCATGGAGACAGTCAGACTACTCTCGAAAGATCCTTCTTCTGGTTAACAATAATAATAAAATCAGGATATGCACACTCGTCTCTTTTTGTTTTGCCCTGCTGTGTGAGAGATCATGTCTCTTATCATGCCTACTAAAGGTGCTTTTGGTAACTCTAGGTGTGCTCCATGTATTGAAATTTGAGTGATAACAATATTCAAAAAGATCTGAATTTTGATATAAAAGTTCTAATAACCAATTATGGTATATACTAATAAAGTTAAGAGGCAATAGTTATTGATTAAAAATAGAAATAAACGTTGTAAGAACAATCAATATATGTTTGTATCAGAAAAAAATATTTTTGAAAAGTGAGAGGTTAGTGTATCTTATGAAAATTAATAAAATATATAATATTACATTTCATGTCCAAAATTACTGAATTTAGACAAAGTGTTCTAACAAATGAGCCAGAATTTTCTCAAAACTGATCCCAAAAAATAAAGAATACAAAAGCTTTTAAATGAATTATGTACTTTTATGGATATTGATCTATCTTTTTGAAAATTTTACCTAAAGTTAGTAATTTTGGACAGTTTTTTAGAAAATGTAACTTAAAATGCCAAGTTTGAAAAAAAAATAAATATCCATGCCTGGGCTTTAATCACCAACCTTTTGGACAGAAATGCAGAGCAATAACCACTAGACCACCAAGAATTCTTATGCATTGGTATTTATTGTGTACAATATTGACCGAAGCCATTTTTGCATCATTTTATTGACCTACAACCCAGTGAGCAAAATTTAAGGGAAAATCTTTCTAGCCTTGTGTTTCAAAGAGAAGGAAAATCCTGCTAATTGAAATATATCTTTAATGAACAGTATTAAATGCTTTTACTGGTACAAGGTGTTAAGGCAATTTTCAAGCACTAATTTGATTTTAAAGATATCAACAAATCATTATTAATATTTCAGAATAATTTCAAATTATCTTTAGGTCTCATATTCTATTCATATCACATCAGTCTGTGTCTTATCACACTGCGACAGTAATGGGGGTGCAGAATTGTTCATGCTGAGAATGAAAAACTCATGTACAAGGTGGATATGGCTTTTCCCTATATCTTAGAATAGACTGTCGGCTGTTTTCATAGAGCTAAATAAATAATTGGATTTATAATCTCCTTGAAAAAATAGAACATTCAGGAAGGGGGCCGAATTATAAGAAAAATATTTCTGTAAAGTAACAAGATAAATGTTATCTTATATTTTGTAATACCATCATGTAAGGTTAAATTGGAATTGAGGAACAATTGGACATAACTAAACTGACTGTTGAAAAACAACTTTTAAATAACTGGTAATGGTCAAAATTGTGAACATAATGTCAAAGTTAAATAAAGAAAACACAAAAATTAGTCTTACCATTGTCTCAAACTCTGAAAATAAGTGACAGAAACAAATGTACCTTATAAATTTGATCATGAATTTTAGTTAAACTCTTCTTCTCATTGTAAAAGGACTGTATAGGGAAAAGCCATCTCTACTGCTGTACATGAGTTTTTCATTCTTAGCAGGAACAGTGCCACAGCCCCTTACTGTCAAAGTGTGATAAGACAAACATTGATATGATATGAATGGAAAATGAGACCTAAAGTTGATTTAAAATAATTCAAAAATAATAATGATGGTTTGATGAAACTTTTTAATAAGATTAGGGCAAGATAATTGCCCTAACATCTTGTACCAGTAAAAACATGTAATGTTTTTCCTTAAAAATATATTTCAGTGAGCAGGATTTTTCCTTAACTTTGGAACATATGTCTAGCAAGATTTTCCCTGGAATGTTGATCACTAGGTGGCAGTTCAATTGAGTAATTCAAAATTGGCTTTTGTCTATGGTAGAAAAAAAATTTTTCCCATCATACATACAAGAAAAAATAACTTTTCCTATGCTTCGATTAATAATTAATAGACGACGTCATAAAGTGGTCATTAAGAGGAAAATTCCAAATCGGTTTATGAACAACATTCATATGTCATATATGCCAATCCTACTTTGAAATTATGATGACAGGGGACCAGACCCTTGGTTCGGATGGAATGGTATGCAGGGTATGTATGCCTTATCCTCCTCCTCCTTCTTATTCTTCTTCTTCTTCTTCTTTAGCCTGTCAAGTGTGATGCTCTATATACAATTGTAACGATCATATGTGCTTGCAAGTAGTAACAGGGAATGTGAGATGTCCAATTGTCCAGTCCTGCAATAAGAACAAGGAGGATATTCCTGTCAAGCTTAGTTTTTGGCCAAAATTTTCGAAAAACTCAAAGTTGAAATCAAGTCAACAACTCAATATTCTCCGAAAATTTCGTTAAAACCTCAGATAATTTTCCAAAACTAAGATCCTAAAAATGGATTATGTCTTAAAGTTTGCAAAAATTACCCAAACATTTCAAAAACTCTGCTTTAGGACTGCAAAACTTCAAAGTTTAACAATCATTTTGACATTTTCCAAAAAGTCAGAAAAAAGCCTGTTCCTCCTACTCTATAAATGGATAAGACCAAATTCTGAAAATTGGAAAAGAAAAGGATACTTTCTTATTTTCAGCTGTGCTAAAAGTGTTATCAACCTGATTCCGTTCGTACAAAAATAATAAGGGTCAAGATGTGAATGTCCAAACCAGTACAGTGAGATTCATAAAGAGATGCAGGGAAAGGGGACATGCTAAAATCAAACTTTTACTACATAAAACAATCTGAAATTTGGTATGATAACTTTTCATATCACTGTGAACCCCCATAAGCTTTTGGGATAAATCTGAGCAATGGAACTGTAAACAAAACAATCAAAATGAAAATTCAACTGACCAGGTGTTTACATTTTGATTGTTTTGTTGACAATTCCATTGAAGCGAAAAAAAGATGTCTCAGATTGAACCCAAAAACTTAGGGGGGGGGGGTCACAATGATAGGGAAAGTTACCATACCAAAATTCATAACTTTGTACGTAATAAAATTTCGATTTTTCCCTGCTCCCATTTCCTGCCTCTCTGTATGAATCTCCCTGTACCTTTTCTGATCTAACCATTATGCCCAGAGGTCATTGAAGTTGAGGTTTTCAGTGGCCCTTATGCTTCAATTTGGACCAGAAGAAGTGTTTAAAACATCCTCCAAATTTCCAATCTTGAATTGTAAAGTTCAAAAACTTTTTATAAAATATGTGGCCATTAGTTCAAAAACTGATTTTGGTTAATCAAAATATATCTATTAAAAATGAAACTTTACAATGAAAATTGATAACGCGAAAATTATTCATTTCATTCATTTACTCTCAATTTCGTAATATGCATACGATTTTTCAAATCTAAGGTAGGCATTTTATGAAATAAATACACTTAAGCTTGTTAAACAAAAGTTGTGTAATTTATAAAACGCACAATTTTGTTATGAAGTCGTACTCAGCATTATTTTCATTCACTGAATTTACGACGTGAACTGAAATAGATTTGTTTTTTAAAGTAGCGATTCTCTAGGCTACTTTATGCAATGAAATGAACAGATTCAATTCTCAAAGTTTGCTGGAACTTTTTGAAAATGCTAAATAAAAAAGATTCTTTTCTGAGAATGTGTCCAAAGTTCAATATTTTTCATGTTCTTGCAGAATAGACACATTGCTCGAAATCTAGAGATGGAAAAATTTTGAAGTTGATTTTCTCAGAAATTTCCTTATAATGCTGTGCTCCTCAATATTTTTCTCTAGTCTATTTTGATATTCATGTGTTGGGTCAATTTTTGTACAAAAATTCCAAAAAAGAAGATGAAATTCCATATTACTGCCTATATAAACAGCCAACTAAATCAAAAAGTACCTCATAATCACCCCCAAAGCAGTTTTATAAATGGCAATAATATGGGATTTAATTTTCTTGGAATTTCTGCATGCAAATTGAACCTAACAATTTTGGACACCTAAAAAGCTTGGAGAAAAAATTTAAGCCTCACAAATTGGTAAAAATTATGAAAAAATTTAAGCCTCACAAATTGGTAAAAATTATGAGAAAATTGACTCCTATGTTTTTTCATCCCTAGAAATCGGGTACTGTATGTTTATACCCACTGTTCAATTACATAAATTTCAGAATTGGCCAAGTCAAAGAAACTATTCAAACTAGATAACTGTGGCAATCAGTACATAATACACCTTGTCTCAAAAAAGGTCCATTTCAGAGAAGATTTGCAAACAAAATCATTTTTTTTAATATTTTGGTATTTAAAAGCAGAATGGCCGTAGATTATAAAAAGATGAATAATTTTTAACTTTTACTACTATCAATTTTGAGTCCTACCACTATCAAGTTGCCAAAAATGACCTCCATAGAAGTAAAAGTATGGCTTTCGTCCAAATTTTTTTTCTAACTTCTTTAAAATGTGTCTTGGGGTAAATATTTTGGATTTCAGTACCGACTTTTGACCTTATTGTAGTAAGATTTTGAAATAATTGTGAAAAAATGTAAAAATCATCAAGAAATCATATAAAATGACCAATTTATCATGATTTTTTTTCAATTTTTTGCGATTTTTTTTCTAAATTTTACAACAATAAGGTCAAAAGTCAGTAATGGAATCAACAATATTTGCCAAAATATACATTTTAAACAATTTTTGACATTATTTGGATCGACTTTTGACCTTCCGGGAGAGCCCAACTTTTACTTCTATGGGAGACCATTTTTGACAACTTTACAGAGGTAGTACTCAAAGTTTATAGAAGTAAAATTTCAAAAATTTTCATGTTTTTATTAATCATATCCATTCTAATTTCAAATGGGACCAGAATTGGAAAATTGTTTTTCCAAATCTTCTTTGAAATGAGCCATAATGTTCTTCCGCCCTTGAGAATATGTATAACATAAAATTTGAAATTTTATTATTTCTTCGGCCTGTTCAAGACAATGGTATTGTGTGAGGAAAAGTTTGTCTAAAACTTCAAAGAGGTTAAAGTTCACAAAAAGATTAAGGAAAAACAAAATTGATCCACCTATGAAAATTCTGAGAGTATCTCCCAACTTGTCACACTCCCAAGTGCTCAGTACTAAGTCATTGGCCTGTATCGTTGGATATTTAGGAAGATTTTGCCAATATATTGCCATTTTTGATGCATTTTCAATGCTTTAAAACATTCTAAAATTGTCAAAAACTGGTAAAATTTTCAAAAATACTCAACCATACCGGTCCAATGACTTTGTCTGGAGAATTTAGGAATGTTACAAGTTAGGAGATATTTTCAAGATTGACCCAGGTGGATCAGTTGCAAGTTTCCTTAATCTTGTAGTGAATTGAAAGATATGACTTAAAAGAGATTCATCTATTCTCCTCATTGTTTCACTCAAGCACTCAATCCTCTTACTACGTGATAGTATGTTCCCTAGATGAAATCCTAATTAAGCCATGAATTTAGATATATTTTCCTGCAAAGGTGAGAAATATTCACTTCTGAATTCTATTTTTTGTAGGAAGGAAAAATAAAATGCAAGCCAACCATGCAAATTTCAACCCAAAATTTGAAGTATTAATACCCTAAAATAATATTTTAAAATGGAGAATTGAAA
>JAOWAT010046012.1:0-11595 GCA_028571025.1 Longipedia americana | reverse complement strand
CACGCACAACTGAAGAAGCAAGGTAAATAGTTTAGTGCCGATTAATAGAAAAAGTTAAAAGACAAGATTACTGAGGATTACGAGAAGGAGTCTAGTTGTTACTTTTCGACTGCTAGGCTGTGGGACGATGGAGTTATATTGCCATAGGATACTAGGAAGGTATTGGGACTTTCAGTGATGATAGCTTCGAATAATATCCAGGAAACCAAGCATGGTGTGTTTAGAATGTGATGGAAACTATAATTAAATAGTTTACTCTAAGAATAGTCCATTTTTTTGTATTCGTTAGTTGAGATATTGATGGGTATTAAAAAAATTGAATAATTTTTAAAAAAAAGACCAATAATGGTCAAGATATTTCCCCGTAATATATTGTAATCATACATAAATTGTTAAAGATAATAAGGTGTTGAATAGGTGATGTCACAACCATATTCAATGAAAAGTGAGCCATGGGTGGGTTTCGATCAGAATTCATACAACTTTATCGATGACGATTTTCCCCATGAAAAATTTCTTACTGTGAAGACAGCTCAGAAGGGTAATAACTCTACAATAAAGCTCAAGAGTTCAATCACCAAAAAAGGATAGAGTTTGAAACTCGCATAAGATGCTAAATTCTGGTTCAACCTACGCGGTGACAAGAAAATGTATATGAGGTTCAAGGATAATCTCGCTAAGATCCATTATGACAATGGATTGACCCAATTCGGGGAGAAAAGAAAGTACAACTTTTATGCAAGCTATCAAGCACAGAAAAACTTACTCGGTGGATCTTTGAAACTTGGTGCATGCTATCATGATGACAAGGTACGATGTGATAATCGTATAAAAATCGACAAACACGATGTGAAAGGTCGTTCTGCTCCTGAATTCACGTATTATCATAAGAGTTACTATACTCCAGACGACTTTTGGAAACTTTAATTGTATGGTGTACTCAATCTGTCAAAGAGGTTGCTTGTGAATAATGGGGTCTTGATCGGATACAAGAAAAATCAGCATTAGTTTTTCCTTAGGGCTGAAGCAGACTAATGGAGAAATTAAAAGTTTTAGTTGGGAATGCTTGGAAGGTACTTCAGACAGTACTACTTTGACTATGTGAGACAATTGAGTCAGAATGCTAAGGCTGGAGTCGAGGTGCATCTATTTTCAGCAAATGGTGATGTTAAGGGGGTGACAGCGGCTTATGAGAGAGATTTTCCCTAGGAAAAGGCAACTGTCAAGTGGAGATTCAATTCAGCAATGGTATTTGCTATGGCGATCACGAGGGCAATGGGATCTTTTGGAAAGTACACAGTTGGATTTGAAGTTAGTGATTTGGGAAGAGGAAATAATATTAAGTTCGGATCAGAGTTTAATGTTAACTTGTGAAAAATGGCAATTAATTGATCGTTGGAAATAAGATGAATCTCCATATTTCAAGCAAATATTTGTTCGGGGATTAAAAAACCGCCAATGCATATGTTAAGCATTAAATGAAAGATCAATAAATATAATCCTTATTTTGATTGAGTTTGTATTCGCAAAAAATGCAGTCACAGCCTATGGACATAGAATATCCAAACCCAGTTGATCTGGCTACGTAATCAGTGAAGCTGTAAAACGGAAAATGTGTTATGTGCCGTGAAATTCGGAAAAGTGTGATTGTTGATTCGTTTGTTTTGGATTACTAGTATGTGAGATCTTTTGTGGATAGGTTGTAGTTTCCGTTTGGTGCGTTTGGATTGCTGTTGGATAATATGCAGCTTGTAGGTGCTTAGCATGTGTGGATAAACTATGATGAGAATGCCGCTCATGGAAAATTCTTGAAAATTTCTGATACTTCTAAATTTTGGCCAGGATGGTGGGAATAATTGGAGCATTCCTTGGTGAATTTTGATATGGGCGTAAATGTAATGTCTCAAGGTATGGACAAAAGAATGAAACATATACTGTTAAAATAAGCCCAGCGGAGGTAATTTGGTGTAAACCTAAAACTTGGAGCCTTAAGGTTGGGCGAATAATTCCTGTACATAACGCAGCAGAGTGGAAGCTAATAAAACGTGAGGGTTATGTACTTTGCGAAGGAGGAGCTGAAAGTAAATCAGATGAATCAGTACCAAAGGGATAGATATCGATATGTGTGCTACTATTACGGGTATAATCAGTTTACACATGAAATTCTGCCTGGCTATTCCGAGAAGATTAAGACTCGCGTTTAGTAGAAGTTTAAGAAATAGATTTCAAACTCTTTGTAGCGTAATAAAACCAGGAATACGCTGTATATATTTAAGCTGAGAAAGATTTTAGTTTAGGGGTAGAGTGGAAAGATGAAGTAGGATTACTAGTTGGTGGCAAACCATGCTCATAATGATATGATTTTTGGCCGTTGGGATTATATTCGTAAGCTGGAAAGTGCAGGGTACAACATATATTAGTGTTGTGATGTGTCATTACGCGCATATCTCACCTGTCTGTATTTGAAAAACTAGACAACGAGCATATTTTTGGGGTTGAAAGGTTTGGATCGGAAGTAGATACAGAATCAGATGTACTTAGAAAAGATCGACAAAATGGTAAAGAATCGTCAGATTATTGATTTATAAGGGATGATCGACAACGATTGTAAGATTGTGGAAATGTACTACAATCCCGATTTGAGTAAGTCTGTGTTAATTGTTTAGAAAAGAAAGTCCCTGGGTTTCACAATGGTGTGTTGATTTACCACAAAAGCCGACTGATAAATCGGTATAAGTACAAACTCGGAGAGTTGATTGAGAGGAATTTCGATTAGAGTACATATGAAACCATGGGCAATCTGATTAACATGTTTGGGTATATAGAAATTCCGGATGCAGTTCCTGCTAACATGTTCAAAACTGTAATTCTATGAAAATAATTCAGGATTTTATATATAGTGTAATGCTTGAAAAGTTGTATGCCAAAATTAAAATGGTCTCGAAGTTTTTGGATCGTAAGAATGCGATGAAAGGCGGGATTCGGTCAATTATCAGGAAAAATGATAAGAGTTAAAAGTTTATTGAAAAAAATGTGCTCCCAATTGCAATGGGGCAGCATTTGCCGTGTGCCAAATATCCGGATAAAGGGAAGAAGGACGGTCCGACTGGAAGAGATAGAAAGAATCAGGAGTCTAAGAAGCATTAATTCATTATATAGTTGATGACACCAGAGGAGAAAGAAGAGTTGAGGAGAGTGAAGGAGCGAAGCGTGATAGAGTCAGCAGAGGGTAAAATGCTGGATTAGAAGGAGTAAGTGGAGAACAAGAAAATTAACTAGAAAAAGTAATAAAATCTGGGGGCGGTTTGCGATGTTAGTGAGGAGAAATAAAGACCTGAAAAAATTTTGGAATTGGTGGTAGAGGAAGATAAAGACATAGTTGTGTAAATAATTGATATTAAATAGTAAAAGGGTTAAAAAGCTGAGAAATGATATGTTTGATAAGAAATATTCGTGTTGTGTGATTGTGAGTAAATTAATATGAGTAAACCGATGTTTTTTATCAAAAAATTCCATTTTTTTATTGGGGTTGTTTATTACTACCATTTTTTTACGGTAAGTAGTTTGGAGTGCTTACATTTTTACTTGGAGTCTGTATTCCGGTTTACTTTTGCATTTCTTTGAGGATGTAGGGGTTTTGAATGTTATAGGGTAAAGGATTGACAATAGCGTTGTGATGCTGATATTCTGGATATTTGATATTATTTGCATCTGTTCTGGACCTTCTTAGTGCATCTTGTTACTGTTTAACCTTATCGAGATCTTTTTTATATTTTTACATCTACTCAATTTTTCTTTACCGTTAGTATCTTGAGAGTTCGTCGGGTAGTTTGGAAAATCTCCGGAATTACTAGTTTCTCTGAACTTCCAGTTGTTTGTGTTCTGTTTATTTCTTTTTCCTTTATTAGATTTGTCCCATTAGCTAATTTCGATATTGACTGCGTCTTTCGAATCTTCGTTTCTTTTATTATGCCTACCACATGTTCGCTTTCTTTTTTTGTTATTCTACGTTGTGACTGATGAGCTAGTCTTTTCGACTGTCTCGCGAGTACGGGCTAACATAGGCCTGTTGGTGCTGATTTTGGTTGTTGATGAGCATGTCATAATACTAGACACTATAGATCGCAGATAAATACGTTTTTATACGACACTTATTTCATCTTTTATGCCTACTTATTCTGATTTACTCTTTAGTTAAACTACTTCCTCTACAAAAGCTAACGTTAGCGATCACGTTATTTTGTTTTCTGTTTTTCCATGAGAAGAGAGTCTAGCTGGATTTTGTACAGTTGTCGCATTGCAGATTTGGAATTTATGTTTTGGGAGTTGTTTGATAGCTGGGGAGAGCCTAAACTAGAGTTATATTAGAGAGATTGATACTTGAAGGAATGTTTTTACGTTTAGAGAGAGTCTTGGACAATGGGTTGGTGAGAAATTTGGCTTTGTGTCATGGAAAGGGCAGTTTCAATTATGATATACTTACTGGTAAATATTAGTCTTTATGTAGTTTAAGTTACAAAGAAACTCATCAAATAGCAGTTTTTTCCTGTTTTGAAGGAATCAAATTTTTTTCCCTCAGGAATTAACTGATAGAGCTTTCAGCTTCCTCTAAGTGTTTATTGGTCGATTTTAAAATTTCGAAAAAGTTAATTGAGGCTATCTGAATATCTCTATTGCATTTGATTTTTACCTATCTTATAATCAAGATTGACAGGAAAGAGCAGATCTACGTATCATGATTTTGAACAAACTAGCGACATTTTCAAAGCCTTTAACATCATTAACATTGACAAAGGTAACTTTTTGTAAAAAATCTCCAAACATGATCACCTTGTTGACAAAAAATGCATTAAAGTTCAGCTCATCGACTGAAATCGACTTGTAACCTATTTAATAGCCAGAAGCGATCTAACCTCTATAAGAATAGCTTGGATAACAGTAAGAAGGTGAATAATAAGAGCAAAAGGGAGTAAAGTAAAAGTTTAGCAAACCAACTCGCGAGTAGCAGTAGTTATTAGATGAGTGGAGTGTGGTTGGCAAGCATTTAACCTTAGGAAAATACTATCCGAACATTTGGGATTTGTAGTACTACGAGCTTTGGGATCAGAAGCTGAAGTAGTTCGAAGAGGATATCGGATTAAGTTTGAGTAGCTTGTAAAACTTTCCTATCGGATCTTCTTAACGAAAAACTGGAAAACACAGTGGTATTTATAGATACGATGGCAAGAGCACACCGAAGGACAAAGAAAAAATGAAAAATAGCATGATGATTAATTCTATGAATAGGGATCATTGGCCATTCTCAAAGCCCGTATTCGAGGATCTGATATCCTCCGTGGAAATAGAACTGCTGGATTGTATGAGAGAAACAGAGGCTTTTCACAAGGTTCCTACGATTGGGTATCCCGAGGTCAAAAAGATCATCGATACTTATTTTAACAAGATTTCACAGAGTGTTTCGTATGCTGAGAAGGAGAAACACTAGTCTGCAGAACTACTGCTCAACCTAATCCCATTTTAGAATCATTTGTTGGGAGGATACCTCACAAATCAAAGTCTAGACTCCAAGTAAGTTAGTGAGCGTCTATTTGCGAAATTCCCCGAGCTAAGCAACAGCAGGATTGACAAGTTAAGACTGGCTTGGGCATTGATAAGAATGTAGCATAAATATAAAAATGTAAACTAAATTACAAACTAACAGTATGACTCTTCAAGTCTAAGATATTTGATCAGGTAACTGAACAAAGTCCAGCTTGCCTAGAGACTCTAGAACTAAGAAGGAAGGATAAGTCGGATGAAAAGAAGACTAGTGATATAGAACGGGCAACTGGTTGGTGAGAAATAATTGCATAGGTTGGTTTTTTTGGGATGTGGGTAGAGCTGCATTAGCTAGATTGTAAACTGGATGATTAATTATTACGTGACATATGAGTAGTTCTATCAGAATTGGGCAAAAGTATCAACTTTGCTATACATGGTAATGGTAGAAAAGGAGATGGAGAGTAAGGACAAGGACGGCAGCGTGTTTAGAACGAAGCACAATCAGTAGTATTATTCGATATTGTTGGGCATGATTAAAAATAATGCTGCGCATCGATATGAAGGAAGACGCAATGGGGATAAGATCTGTTAGAAGCTGTTATTTGATGTTATTCCGGAGAGTTTGTACAAAAATGCCCAGAGCTAAAGGATGCTGGCTATTTATCAGAGAAGAGTCAAGAGATGGAAAGGTTCCTCGGAATATAATAGGAGACTAAAGTGGGATGGCAGTTTTTACTCTCCTAGTGAGGAGCTATCCCTCAAATGTGGCGAATATCGGTATTTGGAGCGGATTTTTAGGAACTTAGAGAATAGGGAGTTGGTTTTGAGAGATTTTAGGTACCACGTGCCGGGTGCTAAAATTACAAAATAGGAAAGATACACTGTAATAAAGCAATTCCCCTAAAGCAAGACAAAAGCCCAAAAATTATTAGAAGACAACGAAAAGGCAATAACCCAAACAGATTTTGTCAAGAACTTGATAGGGTAAAATTATGACAAAGTGTACGAATATTTTAATCGGCACTTCCGAAAGATGATGTACTCTGAGCATATCAATATGATTCGGGAATAAACCTTTGACAAGTTCTATCACTTCGAAAATGAAAATGTAAAGGCATTTTTTATGCTGTGGCAGTTGTCAAAGGAGATGCGCAGAGAAGCTGTCCCTCAGAATTTGCTTAGGAAGCATTTATAACCTATATAATAGAAACATCAGCAAAATTTTAAGAAGAAAAATAGCACTGCGTTTTTTAATCCAACCAAAGAGGGGCAAGAAAAAGAATTGCATTTACAAAGATAAGATAGGAAAAAAGTAGGTTTTTCGGATAATTCGGGAAATATCGAACAGTATGTCAACGATAATGAAGACTTTGTGTATCCCTAAAAAATTCAGAGACCAAAATATAATGCTAGAAACAGACGTCCCGAAAGGAATAGACAAAGGGAACGCAGTAAAAGCCAGAAAAATTAGGAGTATGTGGACGAACCAACGTAAATAAAGAATTAGTAGCAGTAGAATGAACAAAAAAACAAACCAAAATATCGTAATAATGATCGTGGATATCAGGTGTTTGAAAAAAACAGGTCTAGCAGAGCAAGATTCTCAACTTTTATGGACAAATAGAAAAATGATAATAAGACTTCAGATGAGAAAGACGATGGGTATGCCGAGTATCGAAAAGTAATAAGGTAAACTGCAACGGGTAAAAAAATTTTTAACTTTGAAGGTTGTCAGAGTGTTTAGGAACTTTAGAAAGAATTTCATTCAAAAAAACAACTATTGACTACTGACAACTACAAATAGATCATTACAAACAATAAAATTCCTCTGTTGAGGAGGGGATAAAAACTATTCAAGTACTTTTTTTTACATAATGACCCTGTTCCCGGTCTGGAAACCCGATAAAATATGCCTTAGGTTCCTCCAAATATTAAAAATCTTTCTGTAAGTTTCCATTCTGAAATTGGATTGATTGAAAAGGACTATGAGCAGTATTTAAAGTGTAGTTCTTTTATGTTTCCGTTAGCAATTGAAAGTTACTGTTCGTTATTGGAAGATCAGATGAGAAACTATCATCGGAAATCCTTTAAGACTATTGTAGCTCATAAACTTGCATTTGCAAATACTAATCCAGCCATTAGTGTGAATTTACATCTAGATTCCAGATTTTTGGAACTCATGTGCTAAATATGTTTGAGAGAGAAAATAGGCCTGACGTTATTGGAGATTTCATATATCATATACAGCAACGGTTTATTGATTTCTGATACATCGCTGGAGAAGTTATGTTCGACACTCTACGTTTTCAACGCTTTAAGGGAGGATACCTTTATATTTGCTCAGAAATACTGCTCGAAAATAGGCGCAAAGCTAAAAGTATCGTATTTCAAATCATTTTTCGATAAGCTAATTGTAAGCAAAAAATATATCGAACTGTAAATCGTGGTTAACAAACTACTGACCTAAATGCAGTAAAAAAACTACAAATTCGATTCCAAACTATCAAACGAGGACAACTAGTTATTATAAAAAGAATGGAAAGGAAAATAAAAGAATCGATATATCAGTGACGTCTACGAAATGGTCTAGTTTATTACTGAATGTATTACGGACTAAGTTCCGTAATTTCTGCCAGAGTTGTTTGAGATGTATTTGGAAATGAAAGACAGCAAAGCTGCCATGACAACTCCTTAGTATAATATTGGATTGGTGGTGTTCTCGTCGGATAGGGTCAAGTATGAGCAGTTTGTTTAGAAGTTGGAGCGGGATGCTGACAAGATATCTTTTGGGACTTTTTCCGCAACTATTAAGGCGTATTGGATGTATCCGAGATTGCTGAGTTAAAGTTTCTAAAGATGTCTTAAACTGACTTTGTATCGTAATGGATACGAGTTGAAGTAGGGACAAATAATTAAGCTGAGTGAAATATTCGTGAAGATTGATAAGTAATTATTCGTTGTTATATGATTAGGCCGATGGTGTTTACGACGTTTCTATAGTATTTGATAAAAATTGGGCAAGAGTTTACTAGTTAAGTGAGAAATGGGTTATACAGTGTCATGAAAAAGACAGACGACGACCAATCGAAAGAGTACATATTTGGGTTATTATCCATGATATTTGACAAGTACGTTTTTTTTGTGATATTGTTTAGAAAAAAATCTAAAGAGAAGTTGTAGTTCCAAAGGACAATCAAACAGGAGGAAAAGAAAAGGAAGTCACTGGATAACATAACAAAGAAGAAGGATGAGGGTTTTTAGATGCCGCTATAGGGAAGAGAGGAAGTCAAAAAGACTTAGAAAAAAGATCAGAAACAACAGGCAAATACAAAGAAGGAGAACATACAGCAGAACCCGGGGAAATAGGGCAAAATAATCGATAAAACAATGCCGAAAAGTCCAAATAAAAGGTAGAAAAAGGGGTCAGATTACATTGAGAGGACAATCCGTGATTTTTAGGGAAAGAAGAAGGCTGAGAAATTTGACGACAGTGTCAACTTTTCAAGCTATTAACGTATATACCTTGATAACATTCTTAGGGACTTCCAATATTACGAAGAGAAATAAGACTCTTAGGAATTTTGCTGAAAATTACTTGATGAAGGAGAAGGTTGAGGATGTTGACCCCAAAAAGAAGGGGGGTAGGAAGGGGAGCAAGAAGTGAGTGAGTCGAACTCATACTTTGAATCAATGATTGTCTATATAAAATGATGATGCCCTCAAAAATATTTAAACTTCTATTTCCAGATGTTGAGTTCCGTTCGGAAAATTGTTTCCTTTTTTGGGGTTGGAGTTATTTATTATTCGTGACGGTCATGAACCCTGTTTGTATTTCGTAAAAAACAATTTAGAAATAAATACATGGAAATTGATCTTCGATATTCGGTTTCTTATTCTATTGATATATTAATTAATAATCTAAAGCTCTCTCCCAACAGCTCCATACTTCTGAACAATACATAATCTGTAGAACTGGATGTCGAAAAAGGGTGCTTCATACCACTCCAATAGCACAGCCATGAATTCCTTTAAAAGACCCGCAGGATCTTTGAATTCAATATAAAAGCAACTAAATGACGATTTTCAGGTTCACTAGTTTTTGAACTAAAACAAACTTTCCAAGTACATGCTCGATCTTAACATCTTAGCAATAACATTGATGAGTACATCAAACTCCATGATACGCTTCTTGTTAGCAAATCACAAAAATAGAACATTATCGGATGTTTACATGTCCATCATCGAAAACTCGTCAATATGAATATCGAAGAGTAAGAAAAAGTCCTGAAAAGTCAATGTTTATCGTCGTACAGTGTTGATAACAACAAATCTATGACCGTAAGCAATAAACCAACTCCAGCTCAGAGTATGATCGCGGATCAATCTGAAGTTGCACACCAGGCCAATAATTCTGGAGGAATTTCACTATAGGTTCTCAAAGAGAACTTCGAACGAGAATACACAAAAACTCACTATCTCACAATGAATGAGCTGGAGGTCAAAAAGAATCTATGGAAATAAATTATTGAATCGAAGAAATCTCTCGTACTTATTCCACTAACTATCGTAGTCTCTGCTTAAAGGCGACATTGGGCATCTGGTAGATCGTAATTAGTCCGCCTCTCTTCTCTAGAGCAAAATATCCAAGGTCAAGATAGTCGCTGACGATCAATTGAAAAGAGTTTCCTTGGCATACGCTAAGGACAAGTAGGAGATCAAGATTCGTAATGAAATGCAGAGACAATTCCATCATAAGTTCAAGAACATATCTCAGTCCGAGGACAAGAACCTGACTAAGATGAAAAAAGCCTACATATAGTCCATACAAAAGAAAAAAGTAATGATGAGATCATATCCCAGGAACTGTTCGATAGACTGAACTAGATCTAGAAAATTAGCACTTCCATTGACGAGTATGATGATCTTGCAAAGCAGAAGAACTTGAAAAATTGGAAATCAATTCAAATGTTCAAAAGCCTCGTTCATATCTGCTCGCTAATAAAAACTAGTCCTTTGGAATAAATTCAGCTTTTTAAAACTTCTAGTTTCCCTTTAAATGAGTGGCAGTAGCACGAAATGGCGAATAACAGCGGATAACTCCGACTTTCCCGACTGGACAAATCCATTTCTCTAACAACTTAATGTTTCAAAAACATTCAAGACTGCATGGACGAGATTTCAAACTCCTCGATGCCATTTGCATAAAAATCCTAGTATACCAGCAATGATATATCCCACATTTCTCATTTCAAGCTGACTCAAATTGAAAATACGATCATTGCGGAATACTATAACTTGCAGCACGAGCTTTACAAGATATCAAGGGTCTATGAGGAAAAAATACAGACCATTAAAGAGATATGGAAGTTTATATAAAAGATGGAGTCAGAACGGCAGGATTTCTTGAGGAAGCAGATCATGGAAACTGAGAGTCTGTCGGAATATGAGCAGCTCAAACGGATCTCATCCTTTTAATCTGTTCTGGACATTGACTAAGATAAGGATCAATAGGTAGCCTATCAAAGTTTGTTAAAATGCTTCCATCAGAACCTCAAAACAATTCTCAAAATGCTTTTTTATCTGCAAAAGAACATTCCAAGTTTTAGTAGCAGAAACCACGCATCATCACTTCTTAATATTTACAATCATCTACTTGTAAATCCAAGTTCCCAAAAAAAAGAAAATCCTGACAATGACAATGATATTTATCACTAAACTTTTGGGGAACTTGGCAATCCTTTTCAAACTCATAGACTCTATGCCTAGTTGCAGCAGGATATCCGACTGTGGCATTTGCTTATTGTTTCTCTGAATAAGAATCATCTGAAAGACAAGGAAGTCGATAAAGATCCCTAGAGACGTTATGCTCGCACTGAATCTCGTCTTAACAATCACCCCTAAAGTCTTATAAACATTGCTGAGAATAAAAAAGACATCCCCCTCGTTGTTACAACTCTTAACATTGATACGAGTCAGTAAACCGGCAGCTACAACAACATAAAGCAAACAGGAGTTCATAAAGGATAGCAAAATACGAGAGGGAGTATGGTCAAT